>PVKU01003620.1:0-50669 GCA_004027475.1 Anoura caudifer
GTTGAGGTCAGACTGCCGAGGTTCAAATGCCAACTGTACTACTGACTGGCTAACCATGGGCTGAGCTAATCATTTTCTTTAAGACTGAGTTTCTTCAACTGTGAAATAGGGATAATAATAGCTCATACTTCACGGTGTTTCTTTGGGGATTAGTTCAGATAATTTATGTAAAGCCCTCTATACAGTGCCTGACACATGGCATTCACTAAATGTCAGCTTTATTTTTGGAAACCTGTTTCAGGTATCAAGTAGCACAGTCTTCAAGCAAGACTCTGTGGGAGTCACATCTTGCTGGGAGAGCCGAGAAGGTACTTTTCAAAAAGATGGCAATGATGAATTAAGTTCCACTTTTGGACTCCATGTGTTGCCTTCCTCCTTTGATTTCTTCTAGGTGAATCTTAGATGACCCAGCACTTAACCTCACACAGCTATAGGGAAGGCACGCTAGAAAATTCTGCTATTCCAGCCTAAAAATCTGGATCCGAAGGGCGAGGACCAACCAGAATGACCAACTGAGACCCCATCATCTATGTCTGGAGACACAAACAGGAAAGACCCTGGACACTGTCGCTGCTACCCTCATGCAGGCCTCTGTCCTTCCATCACTCCCACCAGGAACATACCTTCTGCTTATGACCTGGCCCCAGGCCCCACCTACTCCATGACCCCACTTCTGCCACCTTGAAGATGTGGCCACTGCATCAACCCCCATAGGCAGCACCCTAGAGTGACATGGGAGTTGCTTTCCCACGGAGGTATAGGCGCACACCTTGCACAGAGGGTTAGTGGGAGCTGTCAAGTTTTCTTGCTGCCTACACCTTCTGAACACACTTTTTATATTAGAGGAGTTTGCCACCCAATGACTCCTTCCTTCCGAAGGGAGTCACCCCTCCTCCAGCCTCCTTTGAGCTAAGACACCTCAGGGGACTAAGAAGGCCCCCTTCTTCCATTGCATGAGAGCCATGAGCCAAGTCATTTCAGCCTGCTGTGAAGTGAACGTTGCCAGGACGATCTTCCAAAAGAGTAATTTCAGTGCTTTCCAGTGTTTAGTAGTGAAAGATGTTAACATATCAGTGTTAACACATTTCTGGTTTAATATAAATTGAGGATGTTTTCTAGGTTGTGCATGAATTCTGGCAACTTAGTAAGTTTTGACCATTGTTTCAATATGTAATGTTAAGCTTAGTTTTAAAAGTAATGCTCATAAATTGGGTCTTTGTTACTTACTTAAAAAAAGAAAAGAACAGAAATGCTATGTGTTTGGTGCGTTCTCTCCTGAATGAGGCCTAAAAAGAAAAAGAAAAAAAAAGAAAAGAGGCAGCAGGAATGGCCAAGTTCACATTCCTGAGCCAGATGTGACATTGACACTGACAATCAAGTTCCTGGCAGTGATGCACATTGTCCCCTTCAATGGGGGGCGGCAGCGGTAACGGCGGTTTTCTCATCAGGCCAGTTGTGCAACATGCAATGGAATATTATCCCAGATACATAGCCTCAAGCCTGCTTCTCCAGACCCCACTGATTCTGTGAGACACCCCCCATCTTCTCGCCGAACCTCTCCTGCTCAACAGCTGAAATCACCTATTGCTTACAACTAAGAAACCTGATCCTCACAGGTGAGAATCACAGGAACACATGATGACAATTTAACAGTTTAGTCCTACTGAGATCTCTTTTACTTAATGAATCTGTTCCGTTCCTTTCAATTCCTGTGGCCCTGCCCCTCTCCTCCCCACCCACTCCCCAGACTCGACACAATTCTTAGGCAAGCAGAGCAGGCTGTGACCCCTGCATCATGGTCTGTGAAGGAATGATTGACATCTGAGCGTTTGTCAGAACAGCTTTTTCCGCAGCAGTGGTCCAGGCTGCCTCTGTTGGGATGATTCCCAATGCAGGCTCCAGGGGCCACAACTATAGGCTGAGACCAAAAGCCTTGCACCCGCATCTGATCCATCCAAGTACAGGGACCAAGTTCTCACCTGGGTCCAGAGCTGAGGGCTCTGAGATGCCAGGTGAAGGCAAGGCAGGAAGAGTGATCAGAAAGATTGAGGGGTTTGGCCTGACTCAGTGAGAGACTCTTGTGATTTTGTGACTGCACCCCTCCTGCCCAGAGCTCGGGAACAACCAGGACTTTAAGCTCACTGGCAAGGCGCCTGGTTGGGCACGAACAAATTAACCTTCCCCGACTCCTGGGTAGCTGAAGAAGGAAGCCCTGGCAGACCCTGACAACCCTGCTGGGACTGTCTACAAGCTCCCTGCTAAGGGCTTCCCTCTTTCCCCTAAGACCCCCATCCCATCATAATTGTCCAGGAGACAGCTGGCCTCTAGGCTCCAGGGCAGAGGGGAGATGAAGACATGGGGTGGCTAGAATGTGAGCTGGCGTTTGGAGCCCCCTGCACTCTCTCTCCCAGACAACTGTCTGGCTGACGTACAAAAAGAATCAGACAAGAAGAGAGAGAGACACGAGAGCCCCGGTGGCAAAGTGCAAAGCCATGTATCCTTTGGGTCAGATCTCCTTCCGGTGTAGGAGCCAAGACATGGCCTTTTCCACTCAAGCTAATTTGAAGTGGCTTCTGTCACTTTCAACTAAAAGAAACCAATGCATTGCAAGTTCCTAAGACAGTCATGCATGTTTCAAGTTCTCTATTTGCTCACCATTGATGTTAGTGGGGATGAACCATCATTTTAAGGTGAGCCGTTGTGCTCCTTCTGGCTGGAGAGTTCATGCTTTACCTACGAGCATCTCACAGCAGAGCCAACACAATCCAAACATCTGCAAAAATACCAGCCTAAAGTCATGCTCTGAATTACAGCCTCTTGGAGAAATTTCAGCATAAGTCAGAAGACTTCAGTCTTTAATTCCATATAGATTCAGTAAGGAAAATGATCCAAGCCTCTCCTCCCCTCTGGCTTTCACCCTGGGGACCTCAGATTGCCAGGCTTATCTCAGAAAATGCAGGGAACGAACTAACTGCCCCTACCAAGTCCAGCATGGCAAATAAAGTGAGGCCCCAGCTGTCCCACTTTCCTGGCCCCCTCTCACCTTGAACCATCCGTATTCAGGGCTCAGCTCCAAGCTCAAGCCACACTCCCTGCATTCTTTCCTTGGGATGTTGGCACAGGCTCCAGGCCTTAGCCCAGCAACAACTACAGCTTTGTTACTCTGGGGCATTGGAAAATTCTCTCCCTGACAGCTTAATTCATGTGACTGTTATTAAGACACAGACCCCCACAGCTGTGCCCTCCACTGTGGTCTTTGACAAGCCCCTGGAGGGTCTCCCCTGACTCCCCACAGACTCAAGGGGTCAGAAAGGAGGTCACCCAGTCCAACATCCTACCAGGACCCACCCTTTGCAACCCGACAGCTCCCAACCTAGTGAGGGAATCACTTCCCTAGAGGCAGCTGTCCTTTTACTGGCTGTTCGATCGTTAGAAAGCTCTTTCTCATATTGAGCTAAAATTGGCCTCCCTTCAACCCCATTCCTTTTCTATGTTATCATAGACATAAGTCACTCTCATATCTACAGGACTGCCCTGAATTTATTTGAAAGCAGATCATTTTGTTCTTAAAAAACAATTCTCCTCCAGCTAAACAACCCATTTCCTCTGCTATTTCTCATGGTTTTCAGACCCATAACCATCCTATCCGTTCTTGCCTGGATAGTTTCCAGTCTATAAACGTCAGGCTTACATCGTAGCGTCAGAACCAAGACTTACTCCATGTGAGGTATTTTTTAAAAAATCAACAGCAGGTAATTATAGTTTGATCCCCCTCCTTTCGGCTCACCTAGAACTCTAGGACTTCAGCAGTTGGTGCGGCAGAAATGGCCAGCTGCCTCCAAATATCCTTTTTTCCTTCTTTGTCTTAACAGAACCTAATACATTTTAGCTGGGCAATTGCAACCCAGGTAAAATATTTCATTTCCAATTATCCATTGAAGCTATGTCACCATGCAACTAGTTTCTAAACAAAGAGATATAAACAGAAATATGTGAGAAACTTCCTGGAAGGTTTCCTCAGAGTGAGGGGGTGGACCCTTCTCTCCTCTTTTTCCTCCATCTTGCTTCTGAAACACAAATGTGATGCCTGGAACTCCAGCAGTCATCTTGGACCATGAGGATGAGGCGCTCACATGGAGAAATTAGAAAGAAGGAGCCTGGGGGCCTGACAACACTGTGGGGCTGTCACACTAGCTAGGGATCGCCTAACTCTAGACTTATGGAAAAAATAAACTTCTCTCTTTCTTAATAATGAAGTTCTCTCTTGTCAAGTATTTGAGGGTTATCTCAAATATGCATTCAGATTTAATCCTAAATTTACCACCATAAAGTCACTACAATCAGTTATATTTACCCCAAGGGACCTCTCAACTAGATGATTCTGAAAGCAGAAAACTTCAGCTCCCACAATTAATTCTTTTCTTTTTATTTCTTTTTTTAAGACCTAAAACTTTGCTGAACACTCACTGATAGCTCAGAGAGATTATACCAAGTTTAAGGGACACCTCAAACTTGATGTTCTAGTTTCCTATGGCTGCTGTAAACTTGGTGGCCTAAGCAACAGAACTTTATTCCCTCACAGTTCTGGAGGCAAGGAGTCTAAAGTCAGTATCACTGAGCTGAAATCAAGATGTTGGCAGGACCTTACTCCTTCCAGAGGCTCCAGGCAAGAATGTGCTCCTTGGCTCCTTCAGCTTCGAGGGAGCTGCCTGCATTCCTTGGCCGTGGCCACATCACTGAAATCCCTGCTTCTGTGAGCACTTCACCTTCTTTTCTGTGTCAAACTTCCCTCTGTCCTTCTCTTGCAAGGATATATACGATGCCTTTAGGGCTTACCAAGATAATGAGGATAATTTCTTCATCTCAAGATTCTTAATCACACTTGCAAAGTCTGTTTTCACCATACCAAGTAACTTTCACTATATCAAGGGATCAAGACTAGAATCCTTTGGGGGTTGTACAGATTGGGACTGGAGTCTTTTGGGGGACATTATTTTAAGCTTCCCTACCTGGATATTAAATATAACTCCTTAGGCTTAAGACCTAAGACCACAGCATCTTCCCTGCCTAGCTGTTGGCCTGCTGCCATGCTGCAGGAACAAGCTTGCTACCCTGCACAGAGTCCTGGAGCACACTTCCCATAAAGGGAGTGGGTGCCCAACTCCTCCAGGCCAAAAGAGAGAAGTCTTTTTCCTATGCTTGCCTCTGCCACCTGCCTTCACTCTGCACAGCTAAGTCAAAAGCCTACCTGCCCCATCACTGTACCAGAATTGGCCTCTTCCTTGTATGATTGACAGTGGGATCACAAAAGGATGTGACATAGTCTGAAGGCTCTAAAAGTAACCCAGTCACCTCATAACACAGGGCTGAGAGATTCGCCTACTCGTTTATTTGAAGAAAGGCAAGAAAACATGGTGGCAAGCCCAGACTAGAAGTGGAATAATGTAAGATACAACTATAGTTCCATCACTTCCAGCCAAGATGGAGGCATAGATGGACATATTGTGCCTTCTTGCACAATGAAAATTAAAGACAACAAAGGTTTAGAAACAAGAAAACAACCAGAACTGATAGAAAATTGAACTGTACGGAAGTCCGACAACCATTCAACCAGACAGGTAAGAGGGGCGAAGTCTCGGCAGGAAAAAGTGGAGGTTGGAAGACCTGGGTGCACAGGCAGCAGCAGCTGGAAGATCCCAGGCATGCAGGTGGTGACTAGCAGACCCCAGGCATGCAGGCAGTGGCTAGTGGACCCCAGGCACAGGGTGGCAACGGTGCAGACCCAGTGAGGCCTCGCAAGGCGGCTGGCTGACCAGGTGGTCCCACATTGGCACGCAGATAATCCAGGAGAAGTGGAAGTGGTGGAAGGGACTGGAATCCTAGAGAGAGCGGAGCAAGCACCATTGTTCCCTCTCAGACCCCACATACAGCATCACTACCCAGAGACTGGGCTGCCCCGCCCTGGGGAACACCTAAGGCTCCGCCCCTCACTACCTAACAGCTGCAACCAGACCGAAAAAAAAAATGGCTCAAATGCGAGAACAAATCAAAGCCCTAGAGCCAATTTATCTAATCGACCAAGAGGTAGCCAACCTATCAGATGTACAGTTCAAAGCCCTGATGATCAGGATGCTCACAGAATTGGTTGATTTTGCTCACAAATTAGATGAACAAATGCAGGCTACAATAAGTGAAATGAAGGAAAATTCACAGGGAACCAATAGAGATGGGAGGAAAACTGGGACTCAAATCAATGGAGTGGACCAGAAGGAAAAAAGAAACAACCAAACAGAAAACAAGGAAGAAACCAGAATTCAAAAAAATGAAGAGAGGCTTAGGAACTTCCAGGACATCTTTAAACGTCTCAACATCCGAATTATAGGGGTACCGGAAGGGGAAGAGGAAGAGCAACAAGTGGAAAACTTATTTGAACAAATAATAAAGGAGAACTTCTCCAATCTGGCAAAGGAAATTGACTTCCAGGAAGTCCAGGAAGCTCAGAGAGTCTCAAAGAAGCTGGACCCAAGGAGGAACACACCAAGACACATCATAATTACGTTAGCCAAGATTAAAATGAAGGAGAGAATTCTAGAAGCAGCGAGGGATAAGGGCACAGTCACCTACAAAGGAGTCCCCATCAGACTGTCAGCTGATTTCTCAAAAGAGACCTTCCAGGAAAGAAGGGGCTGGAAAGAAGTATTCCAAGTCATGAAAGTCAAGGACCTACATCCAAGATCGCTCTATCCAGCAAAGCTTTCATTTTGAATGGAAGGGAAGATAAAGCGCTTCTCAGAGAAGGTCAAGTTAAAGGAGTTCATCATCACCAAGCCCTTATTATATGAAATGTTAAGGGGACTTACCTAAGAAAAAGAAGATAAAAAATATGACAGTAAAAAGACAGCAAGCTCACAGATATTAACAACCACACCTAAAACAAAAGCAAACTAAGCAAACAACTGGAACAGGAACAGAACCACAGAGATGGAGATCACATGGAGGGTTAGCAACAGGGGAGTGGGAGGAGGAGAGAGGGGGAAAAGGTACAGAGAATAAGTAGCATAGATGGTAGGTAGAAAATAGACAGGGGGAGGGCAAGAATAGTGTGGGAAAAATAGAAGCTAAAGAACTTATGACACATGGACATGAACTAAAGGCGGGGAATGTGGGTGGGAGGGGGTGTGCAGGGTGGAGGGGAATGACGGGGGAGAAATGGGACAACTGTAATAGCATAATCAATAAAATATATTAAAAATTAAAAAAATAGAACTATAGTTCCATTATTTGTCCAGCATTTAACCTCTTGGCCTCCTCACCTGTAAAACGGACACAGAAAGGGTATTAATGGAACCCATCTTGTAGGGTTATTGCAAGATTCTTCAAAAGCTGTGCGTGAGGCACGTAGCTCCGTGCCTGGCTCCCTGGGGAAGAAAATCCACTCAGTTTTCCCTCCAACAGCTGAATGAACGTTCTACTACTATTGGAAATGTGGTTACGACCCAGACAGTCTTTCCCTGAAGGAGCTCACACCCCAGGTCTAGTGACCATCAAGTCACCTACAGTGGCAGGAGTGCTCCACTGAAGATTGGGACAATGTAGTGCGGGGGAACCTTTTTGCTCTTGAGACCCTTGGCTTGTCATTTTCTCAAAACAGGGCAGCACGGAAAGCTTGAGAGAAGAGTGCAATGTGTACAGGGCCCCACAATGCAGTAGAAGGGCCTGGAGCTGCTGGGAGCACCACTCCTGAAAGTGGACGCTGACTCTGAGACCCTGCCAGCCACCGCAGGTTGAGCCCCGGGCCACTGGATCCCTGCTCATCACTCATGCCTACCCCAGTTTAGAACTTTTAGTTAAATGCTAAAATTTGGAGATGTCGATGTAAGCAATGTCCAAACCTGTAATAATTTTTATGAGTTTATTTGAGCCAAAATGACAAAATCTCAACTGATTGGGAAAATGCTCTGGAGAATGGCCGTTTTACCACTTATTTTATACATCAGGATCAAAGGAGGAGGCGGGAGGGAGTTACATGAACTTCATTGGTGGGAGATTAGGGAGGCAGGAGAAAGCAAAGCTGGGGGAAATCTGTGAGATTGAATAAGAAGTAAATTGAAAAGACATATTTCTTTTACGTTGCTGGGTACAGGACAGTTAACACAGCACATAGAGATGGTTTTGGGGGGAACAACGTAACAATGGGGGTGTTCTGGGATCCTGTGCTCCGGTTCTGGGAGATTGTACCCTAAGGCACCTGGGAAAGGGGGATGACTGTGACATTCCAAAGGCAGGTTATCTTAGATGCACAAAGACAAAAGACAGTGAAGGTAAAAAGTGACCTTTGTCAGGGAAGATGACTACCCACCCGCCTGGGACATGACGACCTGCCACGAACAGCTTTCAGTGAGGAAGTTTTCATTTCAGACCATCCTCTGTGGTTACTTTAGGTCTCTGAGTTTGTGAGGCCACCACGCAGGCCTGCCCTGAGCCTGTCAGGTTTAGTATGTGGTCCCTCTTCACCCATAGAAGTAAATTAATTAAGATATAACTTAAACAACACCAGCCTTCTCTCATCAACAGTTCCTAAGACAGGACAGGCAGCATTAATTGTTGCAATTAATTAAGCATTAAACTGATAATGGGTACAGCTGCTAACAATTAACAGCTAATTATGTCAAGCACTTTAACCATTTCACAAAAGAAATGGAAATTGGAGGGAAGGGAGAGGGAAATGAAAAGAGAGAAAGCAGTTACCTTGTAAACAAATGGGATGCACTTAGCTCCAAAAGCAGCTGCTTCCTGCTGCAGAAATGACAGGAAATGTCGGTATCAGCCCTGCCCATAGCCAGGCTGAGCTGCGTGGAGCCACGTGGATCTGAATCAGAACAGAGGAGACCTGGATCAAAGTGGCCTGAATAGTGAGCAGAGCCAACACGTGCCAAACTGCAATCTCAGTACTTGTCCTATATTAACCCTTGTAATCCTCACGGTACTGCATGCTCCGCACTACTACTGTTCCCATTTTATGGATGAAGAAACTGAGGCCCAAGGTCGTACATTGATTTGTGTATTAGAGGCGCACTGACTCTAGAGGAAACCCCAAACAAACAAACCTCACTAATGTGCGGAACTCTTAATCAGACTGGGATAGTAATGTTCTATTGAACCATGAACTTCTCCAATTAATTTGAAGAGAAAATAAAAAGCACCTAGGCAATTCAAACTGGAATTGAGCATTTTCTAGCGTGATCAAGCTGAAAGAGATGCATAAAGTCAAATTATTCTCAATGCAAACTGGTATTTTATTTTGCTCCTAAACATACGGACCCCCCCCTTCTCCATGGGAACCTGTTGTTATCTGGCTGCAATCTGCCAAGCAGCTCCCCCAGACCCTCTTCCCTTGGACTTTGCAGTAAACACCATAGGTTGGTTTTTACTCAGGGCTTTTGTTTCCAACAGGCTTATCTTTATTGTCTCAGAAAATAGAAGAATCGGGCTAAACTAACCACCCCTCAAGATTCACACGTGTTTGCCTACACACACTCAACACACGCCTTTCTTAAATGACCTACTAAGGAGGAGAGGGTTGCAGGGCAAAGGATCAAGACTGCTTGTCCTCACTTAAAGCCGAGGGAGAGAAAGTGCCCCGTGGAGACCCAGATGGATGGCAGATAAACAAAAGCGGTGCTGAAAAATCTATGCCCACGCTCTACATTAGTACTTCTCAAATTCGATTATGCATGAGGTTCACCAGGAGGACTCACTGAAACCCAGATTCCTGGGCCCCTCCCCAAGAGATTCCGATTCCGTAGGTGTGCGCAGGACCCACGAAACTGCGCCTCTGACCAGTTCCAGACACCAGTGCGGCTGGGGCACAGGCCACACTTTGGGAGCCGCGGGTCTGCACTGCCCCATGTCTGGCCTTTTGTCCTTGTCCCAAGCCATCTAATTGTCCCCGAGCAAGCTCCTCTGCCTGTTCTGGCCCAGCGACCACAAGCATTTTTGTAATTCTCATTGATTCGGAAGTTCAAGTTGCAGTACTTGACCATCCTTGACTGGAACTGTTTTGAAACAGAATCCAGGAAAAGGGGCCAATCAGGCCTCCTGCTCCCACTCACGGTATCTGCCTCCTGTCGCACCTAGCTTGAGGGTGGGAGTAGTTAGTTCTCTGTTCACTAGGAGTGAAAAAGACACTACTTTGCTACATGAAAGCAGTATTGGGAGGACCTGTGAGTGCACACGTGCCCCTGCCTTCACTGGTCCTTCATCGGGACACCCTCAGTGGCTGAGACCTGTCCTCTCTCCTGAGGCAAGTCCCTCGGGTCCACCGTGAGGGCCTCCTCTGTGATCACCCCATCACCTTTCTGGAGCTGGGACTCTGGGCTGTGGGGCCACCTTGGGGCCAGCAGCAGTCTGCTAAGATCGGAGTATGGGCAGGAGGCTGGAGGCCGGGAGAGCCTTTGATCACCACAGGGAAAGCCTGTGTGCAGGGCCGGTTCCAGGCCGCGCTGTGGGGCTGTGCAGGACGAGTTGCCCGGAAACACGTGGCTGAGCCGAGGTAAAATCAGCAGTCTTCTGCACTGCCGTATCATTTTCATTTAGAATGCACACCCTCTCCCTCAAAGGGGTTCAGGGCTCCAGTCTGGGTGTGAGAAAGAGAGGTTTCTGACAAAATCAGACATCGGACATTGGAGATTTCTTGTCGATCTTTGCGAGGTTGTTTAAGAAGGTCATAGGGCACCTTCATACACTTGGTAAAAGTGGAAATTGTTCCCTTCTTTCTGAAAGGAAACATGACGAGTCCATAAAAGACATTTTTAATTAAATTTATTGGTGTGGCATTGGTTAATAAGGTCATATAGCTTTCAAGTATATGTTTCCATAATATATGATCTGTATATTTCATTGCGTACCCACCAGCCAAAGTCATCTTCTGTAAGAGACCTTTGCATGTGTGATTCTGCTTCTAGGAACTTACTCTGGGGTAACAATTGGACAAGGACTCAAAGATGCACGAACAAGGACATTCACTATAGCCTTCTTCATAATAGCAAAAAATGCAAACAACTTAAATACATGAATAAAAACAGGAGTTCGGTTAAATGAACCATAGGAAATGAACTCATTGAAATATTATGCAACTAATAAAAATAACATTGTAGAAGAATTCTTGTAAACGAGAGAAAATGTTCCTAATAATGCCAAATTGTAGAATGCAGTCCATAATGCATATAAAGATTTTTTGTGTGTGTGAAACTGTACATGACTACGTGAGTGCATACATGTGTGATATCCCTGGAGGGTGAAAAAAGAAATGCTGAAAAGCAAACTCCAGAAAGGCTAATAGTGGCTATCTTTACATGATGAGTACACAGGAAATTTCTGTTTTTTCTTTTATGCTCTACGGTGTTTGGCAGACTCCACTGATTATACAATGGAGTCTGACAAATGTCATAAAATAAATAAAGTAATTACTAGTGATATAATTTCAGCCGTCCTGAATGAGTCGATATAAACATTCTGGGGTAGAACCTTCTTATAGTTTCTGAAATCTATTCCCATATAATAAACTTAGTGAACACAAAGATGAATTTTTTAAAACTCTGCATGCACGTGCACAGACAGGCCACATACTAGTAAAAGTATAAGAAAACACACCTTTTTCTATAATCTACATAGTCATTTGTCCCTACACCCACCCCTGCCACTTCACTCAGGCAACAAAGATTTTTTTCCTCCATCATGTCTCCTAGCAGCCAAATACTAATGAATATTAAGTGACCTAACATCTTGTGATGATGAAACTGTGTACATTTCCCTGTCTCATTTGGTTGCTAGGGAACCATGTGAGACAAATAGGGGGCCCTGGGACCCAGACCTGTTAAGTACAGGGCAGAGTTAAACCACAAATCAGAAACACTCCACAGGATTAATTGTGTATGCCAGCTACTATATGTATGTATGTAGTCCTGTCAAATAAATAACAAACAAATAAACATCAATAGGCAGCTTAGCAGCGGACAGGCAAGCCAGTTGGAAATGGGGGTAGACTCTCAGATACGGCAGCCCTGTTCCCAGGGATCTCTTGAAATCATCCTTTCTTCTGGGTTGTTTTCCAGCATTCTTCCAGGTCTAGAGTGGAACCATGTGGTTGGTGCTAGAGGCAACACCTGGGAAGAGGAAGGAGGGAGTGTGATGGTTGGTGTAATTACCCTAAAATAGTAGGCAACATTTCCCATCATCCCAGTGCTCGTATCAGATGCAAAGACACTAGTGAGGGAGCCTGACCTGCCTGCAATTTTCCTTCTGCACTTGACATTGGCTCTTCTTTCATCCTCCCTACCCCTTTTCTCCTTGGCCCACTCAACTAGTAGAGAATTCCTCCTTATGCTCGTTGGTCCTTGGTCTGGCCAACTAGTCCCCTTGTGCTACACAAAGAGAAAGCTTCGTTGCCCAGGTTTCTGGAAGACTACACTCACACAGCCTTCCTCTCGCTCTAACTCTCCTGCGTCTCCTTCCTCCTCTAGTCTTTTCTCCATGAGCCCTTACTTTGTATCAATTTTCCTGACCATTCCCCGTTCCCTTTTGACTGGGCACCTTCCCAGCAAAATAACTCAGTCCTTGTCCTGAGGTGCCTTCCTGTGATACACCGAATAGGTATATGAAAGGCTTCTCTGTTCTGTTAGGCAGGCTTCCTAAGGAAAAAGTTGGGCTCTGGTCTCAGCATCAGCAGGTTTGCCTGGGAAATGAGAGGGTGAGTCCTGGTCCCTTGAAAGTGAAAGGCTAGTGGGTTCTCTTGATTGGGCTTCATCTTGTTTCTCCTCAAATACCTGAAATTAAATACAACTATGGAGATTCATGTCCTTCCAAAGACTACTCTGTAGCCCATATAAATGCATATTATTTAAAATATGTCTATGTAAAAAAGTCACATCCTTCCCTTGCTGGTGTAGCTCAATTGGTTGGAGCTGCTCAGTTGGTAAACCAAAAGGTCGAGGGTTCAATCTCCAGTCAGGGCACATGTGAGAGGAAGCCAATTAACATTTCTCTCTCCCGTAGATATTTCTGTCTCTCTCTCACTCCTCTCCCTCTCTCTCTAAAAGCAATGAAAAAAAAATGTCCTTGGGTAAAGATTAAACAAAAAAGGTCATGTACTTTTTATTTCCATCCATTTATTCATTTAACAAATTACTGTATTTTTCAGACTATAAGACATACTTCCCCCCCAAATTTGGTTTAATTAATGGTCGTTAATGCTGCTGTTGAGTTCTGTTTACATTTACATTGGTGAAATATTATGTTATTTATGTTATTAAATATTTTATCACATTTTTTGCCTCAAAATTTTTTTCCTATTTTCCTCCTCTAAAACCTAGGCACATCTTATGGTCCAAAAAATATAGTAATAGAGCACTTGCTCTACGCCCGGAATTATTGTTAGGCCCTGTGTGGATTAAATGGTAAATTCAAACTGACTCAGTCCTGGTGTTATGGAGCTTAAAGTATTATGGGAATCAAAAAATAATCAAGTAACCTCACATGTAAATATAAAATCACAACTGTGGTAAAGTGATAAACAGAGGCAATAGGCAGCTATGGGGCTGCTCACCTAATCTTGGGGACCAGGGAAGGCCCTGTGGACATTGACTCTGTCTTGGAAGATACTAACCTCACATTCACCACCTTTCCTGACCTCGCCACTGTGAAATACTGCGTGTTTCTTCTTCCTGGGTGGACAGGAGGTTGGTGGACAAGGGACTGCAGGGGAGGCTCTAGGATCTTCTAAATGGGAAAGAAAAAGGAACTCACTTGTTTGTTTGTTTGTTTTTTCTCTCACCTCTGAATTTCAAAATGTTAAATTCTTACAAAGATTCCAAAGGAAACTCCATGTCATTAAACACGGACCACTTTCCACAGAATGGATCCTGGTGGCTATAGGCTGCTTTATTGGTTGAAGGTATGTGTGAGCAGAGGGGTTGGGTGTGAGTGTACAAAATTAGAGCGCCCCCCCCCCCGGCCAGATTGCTCAGTTGTTCAGAGTACCAATCTGTACACCAAAAGGTTACAGGTTTGATTCCTGGTCAGGATACGTACGTTAGTTGTGGGTTTGATCTCCAGTTGGGGTGAATACAGGACACATATTGGTTGATGTCTCTCTCTCACATGTCTCCCTTCCTTCCTCTCTCTCTAAAATCAATAAACATATCTTTTAAAAAAATATCAGAGAAGCCAAGAAGTCAAGTGACTCTGGTCATCTGAAGATGGGCAGACACCCGGAGGGAAGGAGGGAAGATCCCAGATGGAGGACATGGAAAGAGACACAGAGATGGGGAAAAAGACAAGAGGCCAGATACTGGTGACCAACAAGAGACCCAGGAAGAAACATCCAAGGGAGACTTGGGAACAGAATAATTGTTGCATTCTCCACTTTCTACTACGAGGTCTTAAGTACAACTCACATTTCCCAAACACTTTGTGGAGTGAATCTGCTAAGTCTCCGTGAAGAGAAGCTGCCCCCAACCACAGATGAATTACTGCAGAATTGGAAGGGATCTGAAGAAGTCATCCAGCCCTTCACTAGTAATCCTCTCACTTATTTCTACAGATAGACATGGGGCTTCTGTCTGAACACCAAGTAACCAGGAGATCACCCCTTCCTAAGGCGGCAGTTCTCAAGCTGAGGAAGCGTTTCCTCATATTGAGAACAAATCTGCCTATCACACCCATCCCCCAGGCCATAGTCTTCACTAGGAAGTCATATAGACTAGGTCGGCTCCTTGTCACATGAGAGCCCATTAGAGACAAGAAGACCCGGCCGTGCCCTTCATACACTGTCCTCATTCATTCATTTATTCATTCATTCACTCTTCAAATGCTTACCGTGAGCCTGCTCTGTGATGTGCAGTGATAACTGTAAGGAAAGCCAGCCTTGTCCTCAGAAGCCCAGCATTTCCTGTGGGAGACAGTACATGGACAATTTCAATACAGAGAGGTTAGGAACTGAGCATAGGACCCATTCTTCAAGGGCATTTTAAGAATTCACTAAAATAAAGTCAGCCATATTTGTGTTGGGTTGGCCAAAAAGTCTGTTTAGTTTTTTTCCATAAAATAAAAGACAACTTTTTTTTATTTTCACCAATAACTTTATTGATATGGATATTTTGAGTATGTTGGCTATCTCCCACACGGTATAACATTGATTGCTCTGAATTAAT
The DNA here is from genome assembly GCA_004027475.1 of Anoura caudifer. Classification (NCBI taxonomy): domain Eukaryota; kingdom Metazoa; phylum Chordata; class Mammalia; order Chiroptera; family Phyllostomidae; genus Anoura; species Anoura caudifer. The sequence continues at coordinate 15,210 of PVKU01003620.1, forward strand.
GTCTCTCCCAATTTGATCGTTATCAACTTCAATTGGTCTACTAACCATGAAGCATTGTCCGGTGAGAAATCTCCAGCGTGAAACTTCATAAACCACTTTTTGACATATTTGATCAGTTACAGCACCTTCTTCAACAGCGCACAAATTTTTTTTGCATTTCAGTTGTGTTTTCATCTTTCTTGAAATAATACAGCATAATACACCCCAAATGCTACATACTTCCTTCCATCTTCAATATTAAAATGGCTACACAAAATTCACCAATTTTGATGTTTTTTTTGAAATGCACACTGATGTGACAGCTGTCACAATACAATCTAACATAATTTTTTGAGTGATATTAAAGACAACTAAACACTACTAAAGTCATCTTACAGAAAAACACAAATGAACTTTTTGGCCAGTCCAATATAAAAGGATGTTTTAATGTACAAGCTTCTAGTTGTAGCCTTTCCATCGCAGGCCATGCTCTAGAGGGTACTTAGTGAATATGAACAAGAGTGTCTGGCAGGTTGAAATGAGCAAGGCCAAGTTTGTGGGTAGATTCTGCCTTCTATATTCAGCCACCCCTCACACACAGCTAGTGAGAGGCAACTCCCTGTATCTAAAAGAACCCTGAGCTATTACTTTAGGAGATCAACTCTCCAAAGAGGAGTTGGTGGTGAGTGAAGAAAACATCTCCCTGGCCCTGTGACCAAATCAACCAGGAAAATGGCATCTTCTTGGTCTCTGTAACCTGAATTTCCTGGCCTCTCAGAGCCTCTGACTCTTCCAACAGACGCATCCCTCCAGGCTCCATGAAGTAGAACATAATAGTCGGGATTTTTCTATACTGGAGACTCTTAGGGCTTTGAATTGGTTCTCCCTCAGGCCTACCTCCAGAATTTGGGGTGCAAGCTTCTTAGGTGGCCAGGATGCAGAGCTGCATGTCAGCAAAATGCAAAACGCCTGCAAACTGAGGCTGTGTAGACACGAGTCTACTAAATACAAAGTGTTTCAAGCTTCCCTTTTGAAGTCATAATACAAACATCTCTGTTAATTACATTATTTATTTTGGCATCGAGGATCGGAGAGCTCTGAAATTAAAAGTGGTTTTGAGATAGCATGTTGTCATCTTTCCTATACCTGCGTACAAGCCGTAGGGTAAGTGGAGGCAGCCCGGCTTCCTCACCCAGGTGTCCGGGTAGCTAAGGGGAGCAGTGTTCCCACAGCCTTGGAGGGGCCTGATACCCAGTGTTCTCACAGCCTTGAGACAGTTCAATAAACTGTTCCCAGAATATGAAGCAGGCTCCATGTGCAGAATTGTTATGTTACGTAACATTCTGGCAGTTTTCTGGCTTTGTTCCCCTCTGGTACTTAAACAGGTAGGGACTCCCTGCTGGGGCTGTGATGATGAGAGACATATAAGGGGACAGGTGCCACGCTGGGGAGCAAGGGCCATGACATGAGACATGCAGATAGACATGCAGCTTGCAGCTTGCCTGGCTCGCCCATCCATGAATGAAGGCACGCCAGGCATCCCAACGGCTCTGTGAATATTTTTCCATGTGCATGAATACCATGAACCTGCATGGCCTCAAAGGGTGGCAGCACACAAGCCTTCTTAAACACAGGCATATCTGTACTAGTATAAAAATAAGCAGACATGGGAATGTAAAATGGTGCAGCCACTTCAGAAAGCAGCTTGGCAGCCCCTCACAATGGTAAATAGAGTTTTGACCTAACAGTTACACTCCTAGATATCTACCCAAGAGAAATGAAAACAAACACCCACACAAAAACTTGTGCATGAATGGTCACAGCAGTCGTACTCAGAGAGCAGCAGCTGAAACATCCACCACCTGAGGAATGGGCACAAGAAATGTGGTATATTTATCCAAACAATAAAATACTATTCGTCAATAAAAGGAATAGAGGAAAGAATTGATAAACCTAAAGCTTGGAAATGTATACTGAGCAAAGGAATCCAATCGCAAAAGATTACACATCATGTGATTTCATCCATGTGAAGTGTCTGCATATTGGCAAATCTAGAAAGAAAGACAGAGCAGATTATGGGTTGCCTCTTGCTGAGGGCAGAGGACAGGGGAGTGGGGTATGAAGTAAGTGCTAAAGGGACAAATGTCCTTTGGGAAGATAAAAATATTCTAAAATTGGATTATGGCTATGATAATGGTTGCACAACTCTGCAAGCTAAAAGCCATTGGATTGTGTACTTTAAACAGGTTGATTATGGTGTGTAAACGGCACAGGGTGGGAGGAAGTAAGTTTACAGTTGTGAGTACACAAAACACAGAGTTCATTCTTGTATTATTATTTATTAATTATTGTATTTTCCATATGAACAACTATAAACCTACTTTTGCTCTACCCTATATATCAAGACAACCGTAGAAAAAAAAAAGAGAAGAGGAGGAGGAGAAGAGGCAAATTTTAGAGCTACAGAGGATAGTTTCCTGGCGTAGGAAATAATACACTCTAGCTCCCAGATGGTGCAGGCTTCCATGAATGAGTGTGCGAGTGTGCGTGTGTATACGTGTACCTTCTGGGCTCGGTCAGGAACACTCTTAGTATAACAGACACTCGGTGGCCACCAATGAGCCGTTCCTCCCTATAATTTTACCTTCAGGGTGTAGCCTGCTTTGGGCTTGTCCTATTGAGATGCTCTCACTCAGATCCCTACGCCACTTTGCAACACACTGCAGAGGCCGCAGGGAACAGAAGAGGAGAGAAACGGGAAGTGCCCCAGCCACCCCCCCACCCCCCCGCCAGTCTACCCATCCCGGCCGAGACAGAAGCTGTGCAGTGGGGAAGCTACCTCAGATGCCTCAGCCCCAGCAGCCACGCAGGGGACCAAAGAACCACCCCGCTGAACCCAGCCTCAGGTGCAGAATCATGAAAACTAAAACATCGTTCTTGTTTAAGCCACTCAATTTTGAGGTGGTCTGTTACACAATAAATACTGAAAAATCCTGAAAGACTGACCAACCTCCACCCTTGTCACTCAGTGATCTGATGATGGATTTTACTCTGACGCCCTTGAATGCCGAGATGGATCTAAGGAGAAACATAATTTTGATTTGCCTATAACGTGGCATTTACCACTGTTGTTTAGTGCAACTTAACACAATATTTATCTGATTAGCATATCAGTTACTTCGCATCACTAAGAATTCGCCGCGCAGGGATTCTGTGCTTGGCAACGAGAAGATTGATTACGGTTATTATACTGATGGCTAGAAACATGACTTCCATCAGAAAGTTGTTTTGAAGCCGTAACGATGGGCCTTGGATGTTGACTCACGAGACACACCGCACACTGAGTGTCGATCCTACAAAACCCTGGGACTGAGGTGCAGGGGCTGGCAAGACACGGGTGTGATGGATCTCGTGCCACCAGGAAGCAGAAACACTTTTCAAGCCTTTTCTCTGGAGTCTTATAACTTTTCCCATTGACTGGATCATGTTAGCAAGCAAAGTGTTTTGAAAAAAATTCCACATATTGCCACTAAGGGGTGGATTTACTCTCAACAGACAACAGGAATGGGAATCTTTCAGGAACGCTCGACTTTCCCATCAGCCCCAGGGCATCTGTTTACCTGCATCGTGGTTGCCGCAGCAGATGAGTGTTCCAAAAATATTAGCAGTGCACGTGTTTCTTTGTGCCGCGAAACATTCTCACAGTTAAGACCACGCCAAATAAAGGGCTTCATTTGGAGGCTATTTGAAGGGTTAGAATTTAGGTGTTTATTTTAAAAGATAAACCTGGGGAATTTGCGGCTAACAACAATGTTTTTTTTTTTTTTCTCTCCATAACAGGTTCTCATCACCCCACTCTATTTGTTGCCTCCTTTTCCCACTTCATCTCACCCCAGGTACCGTTTTGCACCTGGAATACAGGGTCATTGTAGAAGGGAAGTCATCTTTGCCTCAAAGAGCAGGCTTGTCTGTAATTCCTGACAGCAGTCCGGGGAACTGTGAGCGGCTACTGGTCTCCCCTGGACCCAGCCTCTCCAGGGCCTCATTAGATTCACTGAGACCTCCGTAGACCTTTACCACTGGAAAGAGAAAATGAGATTTGCTGGATGGTTTTTAGCAAGGGGCAGGGCTCTCGAGATAGCACAGCATTAATGAAATTCACCTTCTGGGCCCTTTAATTGCTTCTAGTAGCACTTCACTTACAATGTTCTTCAGTGCCCACTGTAATTTTCTTGTTTTGAATAATTGTGTGACACATGCTTCGGTTGGAAGACGCAGGGCGGGCCACACTCCTTAACACCCAGTGCATGGGCCCCACCTGCAAACGCTTGCCCACCAGGAGTAAACAAATGGAAAGGACATGGGAGCTGAGAGAGAGAGCCTCTGTAATTGAGCTGCACAATAAGAGGAAACAGGAGAGCTTCTGTTAACAATGGCCCAGTAATCGGAGGTCACCCAAAGAGAGCCCCGCTACACTCAACATGCACATTAGCTTTGCACAAAAACCATTGCAGGTCTTTCTAGAGGCCCTAATGTGAGCAAAGTGAGGTTGTTTATCGGATTTATCTGGTTCCGGCAGAACATTCTCTCACCCCGGGGGGAACTGGGCCAGCCTGACGCATCTTACTGGAAGAGAAAAATTTTTGATTGGAGTCAGGGGGTAATTAATGCAAAGTTTAATTGCATACCAAAACAGACCCTATGAACTTTAGAGCCACTTTTTAGGCAACTTCTCTTATACAAAGTATACACAAGTGGTACCTCCTACGGCACAGGGAGCACTATATACTTGCCAAGCGTGGCAGGACAGGCCCTGGGGAAAGGTGGGAGGCAGGGGGAAGAGTACAGGGAGTGTGTCCAATTGGATGTCTGAGTCTCATCAATCCCATTTGAAAAATAACGCCCAGCTCTTTCTTTCTACCCGCCCTCACACCTGCTCCTCAGGGTGGAACTGAGGGAAGTTCATTATTATTTGGTAAGTCAATATCAAATTGCAATAAAGAGATAATTTTTTAAAATCCCACTGTGTAGCCGGCTCATTATAACATCCAGAAAACTCCTGAGTATATTAAAATTGCTCATTGCCATAAATTATAATGAAATCAAAATAGATTTCTTTTGCAAAGGGATTTCCATTAACACGATTCATATAATCACCCAAAATGAGGTTTGCACAGGGACAGTGTGGAGGTGGTGTTATGAACCCCTCCTCCGGGTCAGGTTTTAAGGCTCCTTTCAGCTTCCAAAGTAAGAAAGCACCCTTCTATCTAAGGCTTGCCTACAGGTGGGACTCTGAGCACTGCAGGCTTGCTCCCTAAACTTCCTGGCTCCACTGAGCCGCACACCGGACTGTAAGGAGCTTAAGGTCAAGGGCTGTGTGCGTTACTTGTGTGCACCCAGGGCCACCTACAGCCTCTGAGCATCATAGATTTTGGACAAACTTTTGAAAATGAGTTAAGTGAATGCATGACAAATTAAAGTCTCTATTTCTATTTGCGTCAAACCGGTAGGTGAGGGGGACTTCTAAATCAGAGACTGTACTGGGTAAAATAGTGTTCCCACAAAATATGTCCCCAGTTGGAACTTGTGAACCTAACCGTACTTGGAAATAGGGTCTTTGCGGAGGTAATCAAGTTCAAATGAGGCCGTACTAGGTGAGTGAGCCCTAAATCCAATATGACAGATGGCCTTATCAAAAGAGGAGTATTCAAGCACAGAGACATCGATACACAGAGGGAAGGGCCAGGTGAAAACAGAGGCAGAGATTGGAGCGATGCATCTATCAGCCAAGGAGCCAAGAATTCACGGCAACCAGAAGCTGAAAGAGGCCAGGAAGGGTTTCTAGCCTCTAGAATTGTGAGAGAACAGATTTCTGTTGTCTGAAGCCACCCAATCTGTGGTTCTTTGCTATAGCAGACTTAGAACCCGGATACAGGGGCCCAAAGCGAAGGCATTTGACAGCTCCCTCGGAGTCTACAGGCAGTCCCTCTAAGAACTCGTTGAGAAAGCAGAGACAAGTTTAGACCATTTTTAAGGCACTTGGGTGTAAAGAAAGAGCCACTTTTTCATCATCCGCTGGTCTTGCCCTCACTGCTTTTCCTTCAAATCAACGGAAAAAAGGAAAGACACAAGTCATCCATGGAGCCTCACCACTCTTGTGTCACAGTGCTGTGACCCCCTTCATCCCCATGGCTTCACCTCCATCTACACCAATCCCTCACACCCCTAGCTCCATGCTTCTCATCTGAAAACCTTAAAGCCTAATATCCCTCTTCCTGAGCCTTCTGCACATACAGCCATCTCACTCCACTAACCACATGTATTCATTCGTTTTCTCAATCAGTCAATCTGGAATCACGGCCCAAGATAATTCAGATATTACTTGACGCTCCAAATTTGGTTCCTTCTGAAGTCACCCGGCAGGTGTAAGTTGTCTATGTTTTCCAAGGGTCATGAGCAATGCCATCTCATATAACTTCTGGAATGATTGAAATGTTCTATTTCTGTGCCATCCAATGCTATAGCCACTAGTCATTAGTGTAACTAAGAAACTGAATTTTTAATTGTTTTCCATTCTAGTTAATTTAACTTGAAATAGTTATATGTGGCTCATGCCTATCATAGTAGATAGCTCAGACCTAGAAGCAATTTTTTAATCAGTCACAAAGAACCTCACAAACACCGCATATACTTCCAAACAATGAACATTAATTCTCAGAGCATAAGGAGGAAAGGAAACATCACTTAACTACTCCATAATTTGCAGGGCCATTTCAGCCCACAGCGGAGTTAATAGCTTACATCACTACGCAGATCAGTGTTAGTTTAATTCCTCTTCCCCAAACTGCCAAACTCCTTTCAAACTGTACTCCATTGGGCCACTGAGAATAAAAAACGGGGCTATTACTGAACCTCCCACTCCTTCATGGCTGTTCCTTTAGCTACATAAAGATCCTGCAATGCTTTGAAATCACCATTTTCAAGAGCTTGATTAAGTTCTCAAGCAAGGCGCCATTCTTTCTCCCACTTTGGAGGAGGGCGAATGGGAGGAGGGGAGGAGACTGTGCTCCCTTCCCGCTGGTCGTTCTGGGCATCCTGTCAATAGTCCCCTACGCTCTGTCTCCCTTTCCGCGAGAACCTTTTCCTCGGCTGCATAAAGTGGTGGGGTTGAACCTCATCTCCGGTTTATTCCTGGATCTGATCCCAACTTCTACTTTTTATAAGCATTTGACCTTACCTAAGTTCTTGTGAGCATGCGCAATCCATACCTATCTACGCAGCGTAAATGGAGTTAAGAATGTGAAAATCCTAGTATAATACCTCTATTTCTCTCCCTCCTTTTCTAAGTAGGCCCTTCTTAAAAAGAAACCTGCATCAGATTTCTTTTGAACAGATATTGAGAAGTTGGGAGAGATCTTCCATAACGTACATGCGGGAAGCAGTAGCCACATGCTGGCTCAACGCAGGCTCTGACCACACAGGGCCGAATATCGAGATATTTGCAACTATATAAATGGCTGAAGTTTTTGCACGTGAACCCAGATGTTGCTGATAGAGGAAGCATGGTCTGAGAAGAGTTGCGTGTGTTATTTGCTCTGATCGTGTTAGGGAAAGCGCTACGGCATGGGATCGTAGCTACACAAAGTTTCTGCTCCAGCATCATCAAACAGAAAAGTTTTCCAGTGTCTGTTTTGACACATTCAAACCTCTAGTCCTGAAATAATCACAGCACTTTCTCTTCTGACTCGGATCATAGCTGCCCAAGTTAGCCAAGGGAGCCTTTTAAGATCCTCCTCGTCTCAGAGCAGCTCTCTGCAAAGCCCTGTTTGATCAATAATAAAATAGCTGTCTAACCAATCCAGCCAAGCAGAGAAGGGCGTTTGATTTTCGGAGACGTGGGCATGGTGCTTTGTGCAGATTTGGGACTGAGCTCTGGGCTTGGCGACACCTCAGCTAAGGCTCCTGAAGGCAGCACGAGTGACTGGAGCAGTGGGAATTCCCACGTTGCCTACTGGTGAGTTCCTCCTTCACGTGGTTTGTCAGCTCGCAGTGATGGAAGGGGTTTACTTCACTTCTGCCTACGCACAGGCCAAAGCTGAGCTCTGGGAGTGCAGACTGCGTCTGCATTCGGTGCTGCCACGTTGCCATCTGCCACTGATACCCTCACCCTCCCTCACTCCCTACTCCTAACCCAAGAGAATGCTAGTCTTAAAAAATATTTTTTCTGATTTATTTGCATCCTTTTTTTTTAAGGTTTTATTTATTTATCTTTAGAGGGGAAGGGAAGGAGAGAGGGAGAGAAACATCAATGTACGGTTGCCTCTCGTGTGTCCCCTGCTGGGAACTGGCCTGCAACCCAGGCATGTGCCCTGACTGGGAATCGAACCGTGATCCTTTGGTTCACAGGCCCGCGCTCAATCCACTGAGCTACACCAGCCAGGGCTATTTGCATCCTTTTTAAAATTTTTTTAGTTATTCTGTTACAGTTGTCCCAACTTTCCCCCTTTGCCCTCCTCTGCCCAGCACACCACCTGCTCCCACAGTCAATTCACACACCGTTGTCCATGTCCCTGGGTCATTCATACATGTTCTTAGTCCCTTCCCTTTCTTTCCACCATCCTCCTCCTCCCCGCTTCCCTCTGGTAGCTGTCAGTCTGATCCACGCCTCCATGCCTCTGTTCTATTTTGCTCGTTAGTTTATTTTGTTCATTAGATTCCTTTTATAGGTGAGATCATATTGCACTTGTCTTTCACCGACTGGCTTATTTCACTTAGAATAATATTCTCCACTTCCATCCATGCTGTCACAATTCCTTCCTCTTTCTTTCTGCTGTGCGGTATTCCACTGTGTAAATGTACCACAGCTGTTTGATCCACTCATTTACTGATGGGCATTTGGGCTGTTTCCAGCACTTGGCTATTGTAAATAGCACTGCTATGAACATAGGCGTGCATAAGGTCTTTTGAATTGGTGATTCGGGATTCTTAGGGTATACTCCTAGCACTGGAATCACTGGGTCAAAAGGCAGTTACAGTTTTAGTTTTTTGAGGAAATTCCGTAGTGTTTTCCACAGTGGCTGTAGCAGTCAGTGCACTAGGGTTCCCTTTTCTCTGCAGCCTCACCAGCACTTGTTGTTTGTTGATTTATTAATGACAGTCATTCTGACCACTGTGAGGTGATATCTCATTGTGGTTTTAATTTGCATGTCTCTGATGGCTGGTGATGTTGAGCATTCTTTCATATGGCTCTGGGCCCTCTGAATGTCCTCCTTGGAGAAGTATCTGTTCAGTTACTTCGCCCATTTTTTAATTGGATTGTTTGTCTTCCTGCTGTGGAGTTGGATGAGTTCTTTATGTATTTTAGAGATCAAACCTTTGTCCAATGCATCACTGGCAAATATGTTGACCCATATGGTTGGGTCCCCTTTCATTTTGGCAATGGTTTCTTTAGCTTTGCAGAAACTTTTTAATTTGATGTAGTCTCATTTGTTTATTTTTTCCCTGGATTGCCTTTGCCTTAGGGGATCTGCAAAACTGTTGCTATGAGGAATACCTGTAATTTTACTGCCTCTGTTTGCCTCTAAGACTTTTATGGTGTCACAACTTACATTTAAGTCTTTTATTCATTTTGAGTTTATTCTGGCATATGGCATAAGTTGGTGGTCTAGTTTCATATTTTTGCATGTAGCTCTCCAGTTCTCTCAACACATTTGTTGAAGAGGCTATTTTTACTCCATTTTATGCTCCTGCCCACTTTCTCGAATATTAATTGAACTAGAAACATGGGTTTATTTCTGGGCTCTCTATTCTGTTCAATTGATCTATGTGTCTGTTCTTATGCCAGTACCAGGCTGTTTTGATTACAGTGGCCTTAGAGTGTAGTTTTATATTAGTTATTATGATTCCCTCCTACTTTATTCTTCCTTCTAAAGATTGCCACGGCTCTTCAGGGTCTTTTTGGTTCCATAGATATTTTGAAATATTTGTTCTAGATCTGTGAAATATGCCATTGGTATTTTAAAAGAAATTGCACTGAATCCATAGATTGCTTTGAGTAGTATGGACATTTTGATCATGTTAATTCTTCCAATCCATGAACATTGTATATGCTTTCATTTATTTGTATCTTCCTGAATTTCTTTCTTCAGTGTTCTATAGTTTTCTGAGTACAAGTCTTTTACCTCCTTGGTTAAATTTACTCCTAGGTACTTTATTTTTCTTGTTGCTATAATAAATGGATTTTTTTCCTAGTTTCTGTTTCTAATATTCCATTGTTGGTATATAAAATTGCCTTCAGTTTCTGAATACTGACTTTGTACCCTGCTATTTTACCAAATTCACATAATAGGTCAAGTAGTTTTTTGGTGGAGCTTAGAGGGTTTTCTGTGTATACTATCATGTGGTTTGTGAATAATGACAGTTTTACCTCCTCCTTTCCAATTTGGATGCCTTTTATTTCTTTTCTTTGTCTGATCACTGTGGCTGGAACTTCCAGTATCGTGCTGAATAAGAATGGTGAGAGCGGACACCCTTATCTTGTTCCTGATCCAATGGGGAAAGCTTTTGTTTGCCCATTGAATATGATATTGGCTGTAGGTTTCTGATGTATGACCTTTATTATGTTGAGGTATGGTCCTTCTATTCCTACTTTGCTGAATGTTTTTATCATAAATGGGTGCTCTGCTTTATCAAATGCCTTTTTAGCATCTATTGATATGATCATGTGATTTTTGCCTTCCATGTGATTTTGTTCATGTGATGATTACATTTATTGATTTGTGAATATTGTACCATCCTTGCATATGTGGGATGAATCCCACTTGATTACAGTATATGACCTTTTTGATGTATTGCTGGATCCAGATTGACAATATTTTGTTCAGGATTTTGACATCTATGTTCCAAAGATATTGGCCTGTAGTTTTCTTTCTTTGTTGTTATTTTACCTAGTTTTGGAATTAGGATAATACTGGACTCATACAAGGAGTTTGGGATACTTCTCTCTTCTTGAATTTTTTGGAATAGTTTGAGAAGGATAAAAGTTAGTTCTTCTTTAAATGTTTGGTAAAATTCACTTATGAAGTCATCTGGTCCAAAAGTTTTGTGCGCCTGGAGTTTTTGATTACTACTTCAATTTCACTAGTTGTTAGCAGTCTATTCAGGCTTTTTTGCATCTTCTTGATTCAGTTTTGGAAGATTATATGTTACTAGAAATTAGCCTATTTCTCCCACATTGTCCAATTTCTTGGCATATAGTTGTTTGTAGTAATTTCTTACAATCCTTTGCATTTCTGTGGTATTAATTGTTATTTTTTCATTTCTGATTTTATTTATTTGGGTCCTCTGTCTTTCTCTCTTGATGAGCCTGGTTAAAAGTTTATCACAATTCTGTTTATCTTTTTATTTATTTTTTAAACACTTTTATTTATTTATCTTTAGAGGGGAAGGGAAAGACAGAGGGAGAGAGGGAGAGAAATATCAACGTGTGGTTTCCTCTCCTGCATCCCTTGCCAGGAACTGGCCTGCAACCTAGGCATGTGCCCTGACTGGGAATCGAACCATGATCCTTTGGTTCATAGGTCTGCGCTCAATCCACTGAGCTACACCAGCTAGGGAGCTCTGTTTATCTTTTTAAAGAATAAGCTCCTAGATGCATTGATCCTTTGAATTTTTTTTAGTCTCTATGTCATTTAATTCTGCTCTGATCTTGATTATTTCCATCCTTCTACTCACTCTGGCCTTTGTTGTTATTCCTCTACTTCTTGTAAATGTAGGATTAAGGTGTTTATTTGAGTTTTTATCCCATCTTCTTTAGGTAGACCTATATTGCTATGAACTTCCCTCTCAGGACTGCCTTTACTGTGTCCCTTAGGTTTTAAGTTGTTGTGTGTTCATTTTCATTTTTTTCCAGATACTTTTTGATTTCTTCCTTAATCTCATTGTTAAACCATTCGTTGTTAATAACATGACATTCAGTCTCCATATATTTGAATATTTTTTAGCTGTTTCCTTAAAGTTGGCCTCTAGTTTCAAGCCACTGTGATTCAAGATAATGTTGGATATGATTTCAATTTTCTTGAGTTTCTTGAGGCTCGTATTGTGTCTTATCACATCGTCTCTCTGTGAAAATGTCCATGTGTGTTTGAAATGAATGTATGTTTTGCTTCTCTGTGGTGAGAGGTTCTGTATATATCAATTAAGTCCATTTGATCTAGAGTGTTGTTCAATTCCACAATATCCTTGTTGATTATTTGTTTGGAAGATCTATCCATCGTTGCCAGTGGGGTGTTAAAATTCCTTATGATGACTGTGCTGCTATCAATATCTTTCTTGAAGTCCTCCAAGATTTTCCTTATACATTTACGTGCTCCTATGTTGGGTGCATATATGTTTACAAGGATAATATCCTCTTGTTGGACTACTCCCTTAAGTATTATATAATGACCTTCTTTGTCTCTTGTTATGGCCTTTGTATTGAAGTCTATTTTGTCTGATATAAGTATTGCTACCCTGCCTTTTTTTTTTCATGTCCATTTGCTCAGAATATTTTTCCTCTCTTTGCTTTCAGGCTATATAGATCTTGTGGTCTCAGGTGGGTCTCTTGTAAACAGCATATACACTCATCATGTTTTGTTATCCATTCAGTTACCATATGCCTTTTAATTGGAGTATTTAATGTATTTCCATTTAAGGTTATTATTGATAGGTATTTATTCATTGCCATTTTGTCCCTTTGTACCTGTGTTCTCTCTCTCTTTTTCTTCATATTCTTATAGCAGTCCCTTCAGCATTTCTTACAGTACTGGTTTGGTGGATATGTAATCTTTTAGGTTTTTTTGGAGGGGGTTGTTTTTGTTTGTTTGCTTGCTTGTTTGGTTTTTGCCTGCAAAGCTCCTTATTTCACCTTCCATTTTAAATGAGAGACTTACTGGGTAGAGTAGCCTTGGTTTGCAGGTCTTTGCTTTTCATACTTGGAATATTTCATGCCATTCCATTCTGGCTGGCAGTGTTTCTATTGAGAAATCAGCTGATAGCCTTATGGGCTATGTATGTTACTACATCCTTTGTATGTTACTAGCTGTTCTTCCTTGCTGCCTTTAAGATTCTCTGTTTATCTTTGAATTTTGCCATTTTTATTATGATGTGTTTTGGAGTGGGCCTCTGTGTGTTCATCTTGATTGACACCCTCTGTGCTTCCTGGACTTGTGTGACTTTTTCCCTCATTAAGTTAGAGAAGTTTTCTGTCATTACCTTTTCAAATACATTTTCTCTCTCTTTTTCCTTTTTTCTACTTCTGGCATCCCTATGATATGCATATTATTACATTTCATGTTGTCCTGCAGCTCCAGTGCAGCTATTTTCATTCTTTTTGAGTCTTTTTTCATTTTGTTTCTCTATCTGTTTTTTTCTACCTTGTCCTTCAACTCACCAATTCCATCCTCTGCTCATCTAGCCTGCTTTTAATACCTTTTAGTGTATTCTTCATTTCCTCCTGGCCCTTATTCATAGTTTCTATGTCCTTTTTCTTGATGATGTATTTCCCAGTAAGATTCTGTAGCTTCTATAGAGTTCCTTATAGTTCTCACTGAGTTCCTTGAATGTCCTTATAGCCATTATTTTGTACTCTATATCTGATATATTGCTTGCCTCAATTTCATTTAGCACTCCTGGGGATTCCTCCTTTCCTTTCAATTGGGTCTGATTCTGTGTCTCCCCATTTTAGGTGACTCTTTTTGTTAGTTTCTGCATATTAGATTAATCTGCTTTGACTCCCTGTCTTCGTGTGGTGAACTTCTTTGGTAGGAGACCTGCAGGATTCTCCTGAGCTGGATGCTCTTGGGATGCCCTTTATTCCATTTATGTGGGCTCTCTGGGTGTAATTGGGTTTTGGTTGCTGTGGGGTCATTCTTTGGTGGGTTCTTCTCTCTGGTTGGCTGACTGAGAGTCACACCACCCACCATGTCTTGCATGGTGTTGTACAGGTGCTGCCAGAATAAAATGAAACAACCCAGGAAACAAAACCCACACACACAAAAATAACCCATACCCACAACCACATTATCAACAACAAATGAGCAAATATTAATAAAGATGGAAAGAGATTAAGATTGTTATAGGAAAGAGAAATGAATATAAGGTGACTAATGGAAAGAAAAGTCATTTTGAGAGGGTAGATGGGAGAGAAATAATAAGAGCAGGGAATAGAAACAAGGTAAAGAAAGAAAGAAAAGGAAATTTACATCATAAATTAAAAAATGGAGGGAGGAAGGCAAAATGGAGTAAGAAAAGGAAAGAAAGAGTACATAAGGTTTAAAAAATTTTTAATATTGAAAACATAAGAAGAAAATTGAAGAAAAACAACCACCACCACAATATCAATGACAAATGAGCAGAGATTAGTAAAGGTGGAACGTGATTAAAAAAGAAAAAAGAAAGAAAAAAGATTATGAGATATCTAAAGGAAGGAAAAGTGATTTTGAGAGGATATAGGGAGAAGAAATAATAGGAGTGAGGAATGAAAACCAGGCTAAGAGAGGGGAAAAAATGAAATTTAAAATTAAGAAAAGAAAGGAGGAAAGCAGAAAGGAGCAGGAGGGGGAGCAGTAAAACTTGAAGTTTGAAATATAAAAGTAGTGAACCTCTAGGAATAAAACTGAAGAAATGCAACAACCACCACCATATGAACAATCAACGAGCAAATATTAATAAAGGTGGAGAGAGAAGAAAGATAAGAAAAGGGAAAAGAATTTGAAATGACTAATAGCAAGAAAAATGGTTTTGAGATGCTGGAGAGGAGAAATAGTAAGAGTGTGGAATAGAAACAGTTGTCGAAAGGGAAAAAATAAAATTTAAAACAAAAGTAAGAAGAGAAAGGAAGACAGCAAGATGGAGTAGGAGAAGGGAGGGATAAAATATGAGATTTGAAATAAACTAAAATAAAAATGATGAAATAATAGGAACTAACTTGAAGAAAATGTTAAAAACCCATGCAGGAGAAAAAATAACACAAATAATACAGACTATGGTGGAATTCATCTCAGAAGAGTCTAGTGTTTGCCACTGTCTCCTCTTTCTGCACCTGCTCCTGGTAGTGTCAGATGGTGTTCTAGTCTAGCCCTAGGCAGCCCGTTCACGAGTACAAGTAATCCACAGTCTGTGACTATTCCCATCAGGTTTGGCTGGTTCCTGCCATTCTGCCCTGCCAGCTGTCCACCCAGGAGGGGTTCATCTGATGTCCAAGAGCAGTGCCAGTACCACCTCCACCTGCCTCCAGAGGGGGGCCTCTGGTGCAATCAGGAGGGTGGGATCCCTGGGTCATCCCCAGGGATTGCTGTTCAGTCTTCAGGGAAGGTGATTGGAATGCTTCCCCCACCCCCAACCACAGGTCTTGGTCTGTCCCAGATTATTTCCAATTATGTATAGTTTCAGGTGAGTTATCTGCCTGTTTCCTGTGAGGGGCCAATCTGTGTAAGAAGGGGCAGCTCTTTCCTGTTTGGTGCTGACAGCAGCTCTGTCTAAGAGCCAAGGCTGGGTGGGGCCCTGAATATCTCATTTCACCTGTCACTAATCTCTGCTCTGCTGGTTTCGGTGGATCAGGGTCCAAGAGTCAGCATAGCTCATAGTGTCTGATAGAAGGTCAGAAAGGTCCCTTCCAGAGCTTCTCCTTCTTTCCTCTGTGGTTCTATGTCAAGCAGGAGCTCCTGAGTCTGGCCTCACTGATAGTCAGAGCCTGCAATCCTGTAGGCAGCGATTGGGCAGGCCTGCCTGTGAAGGGACCTGCCTGGCTGCAACAGATCTCAGGCGCCCAGCTCCTGGCTGTCCAGTCCCCAGCCTGCCACTCTTGCAGGAGACTCAGGCCTGAACTGTCCACACTGCACATTCCTCTGGTCTCCAGCTGAGCTAGGTTGGGTCCCACAGCCTCTTCAGCGTGACACTTTCTGCTCTACCTGTGCAGCTGGGCTCAGTGGGATCAAACTGCACTTTCACTCTGGTTTCTTTGCTGGCAGAGCCGTTGCGCTCATGCATGAGCACAGGGTCCCTGCTGATTCTTGCCTCGGCTCCTCTTTTAAAAGAGTCTCTATGTGGCCCCCACACTGCAGCACCGAGCCTGGGCTGGTTCTCTGCATGCTCCACCTCCCCAAACAGCACAAAGTCTCTTTTGGTCAGAGCTGTCCACAGCCTACCAGCGCCTCTGACAATTTTAGGAGATAGAGTTTGTCTCTGGAACTCTCCCAGTTGGTGCTACAGTTACGGACATGCTGCTCACTGTGTATGTAGCCTAAGTCTCCCAGTCTTTGTATGTCTCCAAGTCTCTCCCAATTACAGTTGGTGGGTTGCCCGTGTGGGACCAGGACCCTGCTCCTGGAGGGGAGGGAGCCACTAAGCTGCGTTTTCTGTCTGTTCTCTCCTCTGCTGCAGGCACCTGGCACAGGGCATTTTCCCCTCAACTTATGAAATCTCTTACCAGACGGTGCAAAGCATCCTCTGTACTCCTTGACTTCAAAAATTCACATCAGTTGAGATTCCATTGATTGTTCAGGTCACTTGTCAGAAGATCAGCTGAAAATCCACGCTGGGGGCACAAGCAAGCGGGCTCAGCTTTCACCTATTTGGCAGCCATCTTCTGAATCCCTAAACAAATTTATTTTTAACACATGTAGCCCTGGCTGGTGTAGCTCAGTGGATTGAGCGTGGGCCTGCAAATTCAGGGATCGCAGTTCAATTCCCAGTCAGGGCACATGCCTGGGTTGCCGGCCAGTTCCCGGCAGGAGAGGCACAAGAGGCAACCACACATTGATGTTTCTCTCCCTCTCTCCTTCCCTTCCCCTCTAAAGATAAATAAATAAAATGTTTTAAAAAAATTTATTTTTAATGCATACAAAAACTAAGCAACAAAAATGCTAGACTACCTTTTCTCATTTTTTAAATGTTCATTAATTTATTCAACAAACATTTATTGAGCTTACTGAATGCTGGAATCTGTATTAGACCCAGCGATACAAAGAGGGAAACAGACATCAAAACAAGTCTTTGCAGGAAGTGCCAGGCAGTGGAGTGTGATCTTTGGGGTCAGACGCACATGGTGTGAACACCAGCACTTCAGGGCACCAGTTTCCTGGCTACCCTCCTATGCACTGGCCATTCCCTTTGTATTGCTTGCTGGTTCCTCCTCATCTTCCCCACCCTGAAGCAGAGAAGGGACCCAGGCTGCAGCCTTCTCTTCTTTATCTATACTCACTCCCCAGGTGATCTCTTAAGGCTTTATATAGTATTTGTTGTGACTCTCATTTGTCCTTTGAATTTTGAGAAATTTATTTCTCAAGTCTTGACCTATTCTCAGAACCCAGAGTCATATGTCTAACCACCTACTTGCCAACTCCTCTTGGAAGTCTCCTAGAGATGTCACACTTAAAGGCTCCCAGGCATCCCGATCTTCCCTGACTGAAGGTGCTCTTCCTTAGTTTTCCCATCTCAGCTACTGGCAGCTCCATCCTTCTAATGGCCCAGACCAACACCCTTGAAGTCATCCTTGATGCCTCCCTTCTCCCCCAAACCACAATCCTTTTAGCTCTGCCTTCAAGACATAACCATCAGGGCCACTGGCATGGCCCTAAGGCTTCATCATCTCCCTCCTGGATTATTGCAAAAACTTTTTTACTGGGCTCTCTGCTTCCAGACTTGTATTCCCACTTTATTCTTAATAAGTGGCCAGACATGTCCTATTAAGATCTAGACAGGTCACATTCCTCCTCTTCTCTAATCCCTCCCATGACTTTTCGTCCATCTAAGGAAATGATCCAGGGCCCTCATCTTCTGTACCGCTTCTCTCACCCTGCTCCAGCCACACCACCTTCTTGCCTCTTCCTGGAACATGTCAATGCCTGCTGGTGCCTTAGGGTCTTTTCTTGCCCCAGGTATCTTCAGGGCTCTTACCTCCCCTTCTTCTGGTCTTCACTCAAATGTCAGTGAGCTCCGCCTCACCACTGTCCAAAATGGCACCCACCATTCGGCATGAGCTCTCAGGTGATGCTGATGTTTCCCCTGTGGCAGGGCCTGCATCCTCGAGTCACGCCTGGACTCCCTGCTTCACCCTCTCCATTCCAGCCTCCACACCTGAGACTGGGTGAATAGAATCAGGGGGAGGAGGTTAGCCACATTTTCCAAGGCAATTTTTACCATTATGAGGTAGACAAGAAAATGCTTTATAAAAACAGTGCTTCGTTTTCCATTTGGCTCTTCTTCCTTCTGGCATATTCCCTTAGGAGGGATCCCCTGAGAGGTGAAGGAATCAATGGTAGGATTCAGGCACCAAACCTCATCTGCAAACCCAAATAGATTTCTGACTCACAACACAACATGACTTGGCAGAAAGATAATGTCCAAAGAAGGCTGTACCCTGCGTGGCTCAACTGCCTAAGGGGTCTTCTAAGATAGGCTGTGGAGAAGGCAGCAGGGGAGAAAACAGAAAGCAGGATCCTTAGGGATAAAAGTATGAGTGAACAGCAGCCATGAGGGTGAGGAAAGCTGAATGGAGGGAGGGTTGATAAGCTACTAAAAGGAAAGCGGAAGCTGAACCACAGGGAAAGGGTTGACTAATGTGGCTGCCCTGGACAGCTTCCCAAGCTGCAAGGGTACCGCCTACAGCACCTCTGTGCTTCCTCACAATAGGTCCCCATCAGCCGGGGCACCTGATTGTGCCTCTCCTCTTTATGGCCCAGAAAGGCTTCCACCACCTCCCCTCAAAGGGCTAAGGCTCTGAAATTGAACAAACTTGAGCCTGGCTCCTGTATTCTTTGACCTTATTCTATCTCAGAGCTCCTCAGATATTCAGGAAAATAGCCATTCAGGGACCCACATTCTTCTCATTGTCAAAAAGATCTGGGCAGCCCTGGCTGCTGTGGCTCAGTGGATTGAGCGTGGGCTGTGAACCAAAGGGTCGTTGGTTCAATTCCCAGACAGGGCTTATGCCTGGGCTGCAGGCGAGGACCGCTGTGGGGGCCATGTGAGAGGCAACCACACATTGATGTTTCTCTCCCTCTCTTTCTCCCTCCCTCCCTTCTAAAAATAAAATAAATAAATAAAATCTGGGCATGCCTGCCAGTGGCAAACACTTTCAGGCTGGAAACTCCCCTTACATACTGGAAAGTGTAGGGATGGGTTTGGGCAGCAGAAAACCCAATGCTAGCTCTTGCCTGGTGAGATAGCTCCACACTGCCTTCCTCATCACTCAGCAGGGCCCAGGTCCAGCCTCTCAGACTCCGCAACCACCAGGTAGTACCCTTAGAGTCAATTAGTTAGCAACCCTTGCCTCCTCAGAGAGATGGTGCTTTCACAAACCTCATTATGTAGCACTTGTTGTTTGTAAAGAACCACATTATGTAACAAGAGCAGTGGTTGCTTCACGTTTTCTGCTACATGCTGTAACATGGGAGTTACGTGAACGTGGTGTTTTACCCTCTGGGAGCTTGACATCTTATTTTGAAGAGAAAATAAGAAAGTTTTACCTGGGAAAGAAGAGATAACATCATTTCCCATAGTTTAGACTTTGGTCTTAGCCTCTGCTGTCTGTATGAATTTTCTTGCTAATACCAAAGCTGCTACCAGTTGGAGTCTCCTCTAGCATGCCAGCACTTTCCTTGTGGATAATCTGTGCTTCACCCTTTCAAGTTCTCTCTGCTATTATCACCTCCTCTACTTAATTAGTTCATTTAACGCCAATGCAGTATTACCAGCATGTTTAGTTTTATTCCTAAACTCAGCCTGCAGGCCAGCAGAAAGAAGTTGGAGAAAAAGAGAACAATACACCAAATTGCCTTTAAATCACTTCAGTTTCAATCACTTCGTCAGCAGCTGCAGCCTTCAATCTCCTTTTTTGTCACCTTCACCCCAACACTCTCCTCTGACAAAAAAAAAAAAAAAAAGGAAAGAGAGATCCCAACAGGAAAAGAGACAAACCTTCTCTGGCTCACCTAAGACAGCTGCTGCCTGCTGTCCCTGCCAGAGGCAAAGGGAATCAGGAAGAGCTGAGCTGTGACTACAGAGGGAGACCAAGAAGAGGAACCCAGACATCTGACAACCCCAAGTTGCGTATCTGCGGGGTCTCCTTTTGATTTTGGTTTTCCTTGATACTTTTCAAATGTTAATACAAAATTTAAAACTGAAAATTCAAAATTACTTTTATGATTCTATCTTGAATTTTCATTCCTGTTTCCACCCCCACCCCCCAGAATATCATTATCGTTAGTGAATAGATGTAATGGACTCTCAAACATTGCTCTTCGCTATAGCAGAGACCCCTTGACAGGGAGAACATAATACACCAGGGAATCTCTAAGTTTCTCAAGGCGTACTGTGAAAGTCTTTTTTTAAAAAAATCTATAGCCAATTCCTTTGAGTGTTTTTTTTTTTTTTGTATGTTAAAGATTATTATCCATCTCTTGGCTCTTTTTGTTTTTTGAATTTAATCTTTATTGTATTTTTTACATTACCTTTAAGCCCCCTTATACGACATCTCTCAGTTCTTTTTGTTTTTTGAATTTAATCTTAGTGTATTTTTACAGTACCCTTTAAGTCCCCTTATACCTATATTTATTGACCCATCCATTGTTTAATAACATGTTATTAAATAATGTGTTATCTAATAACATGTTATTATTTAGCTTCCATGCCTTTGTGTGTTTTTCAGTGTTCTTCTTGTGACTAATTTCTAGTTTCATTGCATTGTGGTCAGAAAAGATGCTTGATATGATTTTAATTTTCTTAAATTTATTGAAACTTGTTTTGTGTCCTAACATATGGTCTATCCTAGAAAACATTCCATGTGCACTTTAAAAGTATATGTGTTCTGCTGCTTTGGGGTGAAATGCTCTGAAGATATCAATTAAATCCATTCGATCTAGTGTATCATTTAAGGCTGCTGTCTCCTTGTTGATATTCTGCTGGAAGATCTCTCCATTGATGTCAATGGTGTGTTAAAATCCCCAACTATGATGGTATTTCTGTCAATCTCTCCCTTTATGTCCATCAAGATTTGCTTTACCTATTTAGGTGCTCCTATGTTGGGTACATAAATGTTTACTAGGGTTATATCCTCTTGTTGGATTGCTCCCTTTATCATTATGTAGTGTCCTTCTTTGTCTCTTACCATAGCCTTGGTTTTAAAGTCTATTTTATTGGATACTAGTATTGCTACCCCAGCTTTTTCTTTTCTGTTTGCATACAGTATCTTTTCCCATCCCTTTAGTTTTAGTCTGTGTGCATCTTTTGATCTGAGATGGGTCTCTCAGAGGGGAGACATATATATCTTATTTTCTTATTCATTCAGCTACCTATGTCTTTTTTGTTTGGAGCATTTAAGTCACTTACATTTAAGGTGATTATTGGTAGATATGTAGGCAGTGCTATTTTATTTAGACTGTTTTCCTCTGGTTTTTTTTTTTTTTTTTTCTGTCTTTCTCTTCTTCTTCTGAAGCAACTCCTTTACATTTGTTGCAGTACTGGTTTAGATTTAGTTTTTTTAGATTTCTGAAAAAACTCCTTTAGATTTTTCTTGTCTGGAAAGCTCCTTATTTCTCATTCAATTTTAAATAATAGCCTTGGTGAGTAAAGTAGCCTTGGTTATAGGTCCTTGCTTTTCAGCCCTTGAATATTTCACACCAATCTCTTCTGGCCTGAAATGTTTCTGGTGAGTGATCAGATGACAGTCTAATTGGTGCTCCCCTGTAGGTAACTACCTGCTTTTCTCTTGTGGCTTTTAGGATTCTCTCCTTGTCTTTAAGTCTTCTCATTTTAATTATATTGTGTCTTGATGTAGGCTTCTTTGAGTCAAAATTGTTTGGGACTCTCTGAACTTTCTGGACTTGTGTGTCTTTTTTCCTCAGCAGATTAGGGAAGATTTCAGTCATTATTTCTTCAAATAGGTTCTTGATCCCTTGCTTGCTCTCTTCTCTTTCTGACATTCACATGATGCAGGTGTTGTTCAACTTCATGTTGTCCCAAATGTTTCTTAAGTTCTCCTCATTTTTAAAAGTTTTTTTTATTTTTTCTGCTCTGCCTGGGTGTTTTTTTTCTACCTTGCCTTCCAAATCACTAATGTGATACTCTGCTTCATATAACCTACTGTTTATTCCTTCCAGTGTATTCAGACATTGTGTTCTCTATTTCTGACTGGTCCATTTTCATGGTTTCTATGTCTTTTTTCATGCTTTTGTGTATCCTTATAATTATTATTCAAACTCTCCATCTGATCATTTGCTTGCCTCCATTTCAACTAGTTCTTCTTCTTGAGAATTCTCCTGTTCTTTCATTTGGGGTGTGTTTCTTTGTCTTCCCATTTTGGCTGCTTCTCTGTGCTTCCCACCTTAGTTGTTAATCTAATCAGCCATTAAACTGATCAGCTGTAAACTAGTCAAGGGGTAGTCAGCAGCCAGCTTAGGCTCCGTGGGGTGGGGCTGAGTAATTCCTGTGGGCAGGGTCCTTACTTCCCCACAGGCTAATGCTACTTGGAGGGGAGTGCTCTGCCTGATAAATATGGGTTCTGCGGTATGGGGAGTGACTCAGCACAGGGATCATGGTGACTCTTCCTTCAGTTCTCTCCCAGAGCCACCAACCCCAAACTCTCCTCAAGCATCTCTAGTCTACATGGCCCTCCCTCTGCTGGAGCCCAGGGTAAGAGGCTGCAAATGAAATTTTCTGTTTTGGCCCCTGTAAGACATTCTCTGCATCTCCAGATGTCTCTCTCTGGCTGACAGAAAACCTGCTGATTTTCACAGCTGGATGTTATCTGGGTCCTTTCCTGGCTCTTGTGCAGTAGGCTGAGAAGCCCAGCTTGGGGTTTAGACTCTACACTCCTCAGGGGAAACCTACGGCCACTGAAACATCCCTCTGGCACTTCAGCCGCTGCCCATGGGAGCCCAGTCAGCCCTCTTGTGCCTCTTCCACACTCCCTACCAGTCATGTTGTGGTGGTTTCTTCTGTCTGTATGGGGTTATAAGGCTTCTCTCCAGCTAGTGTTCAGTTGGTTATTCTGGATGCTTTCTCTACAACTTAGTTGTAATTCCAGATTGGTCCTGGGAGGAGGTTAGTGCAGCTTCCACTTTTTCCTCTACCATCTTGGATCTCTCAGCTCCTTTTGGAGAACATAGAGAGAAACAGGAATTCTGAAATCAGAGAATAATAGCCATGCTGCTAAAGACTCGATCTGGTGGCCAACACAACAATTGCAATGATAATAATAGTGGATGTATCTATTAGGAATTGTGTTTAACTGCTAGAAACACAGACTAGACCACAGTGGATTGAAAACATAGGGGTTTCCTTATGGAAAAGAAATGTGGAGGCTGGCATGGAGCTTTCCTCCTCATCAAAGACCAGAAGCTTTCATCTTTGTACTCAACTGTCTTTGTCTCAAGGCTTCCATTTTCAAGGTCCCAGGATGTTTACTGGTGTTCTAGCCCTCATGTTCATTTTCTAGACAGGAAGCAGAAGGAAGAGGGAAAGGGCAAAAAGGCACATGCCGACTGTATATTCAATCCTTAAGGATCTGTTCCAAACCTACTGCATTATTTCTTTTCCCCACCAAATCATTGTATATGTCATTGGTCTTACAGAGAGGCTGAAAATTTTATATATTCTTAACCAGAAAGGTTCCTATAGAGACTAGTGTTGTTTCTGCCATTGTCGGCTGTCTAATATCCAACCTCCTCCTTCTTCGGGAGGACCCTCCCTTACTGTGTGTCATCTTATCAGGAACAGGACCATGCTCCCCACTAGAAAACCCAATGGGACAATACCCTTCCCTGCCTGCTTTTTGGCAGTTGTGGAAACATGGGACAGTCAGAACAATTCAGTAGCTTCAGTCCTAGAGAAATAAGGCATAAATAAGGGATGAAGAGAATTGTTTCACAAAGGCATCAGCAGCAGCCAGCAGTGGGTCCAGGGGTGGCACAAAGCATCCAACAGCAAGAGTAGAAGTGGCTGGACCAGTCTTGCTAAGAGGTAGTTTCCTGCTTCTTGGTCCTCCAGTGCAGCCCTGTTCCAATCTGTTGTACATGCCTGATGCTCTAGTCCCTTGCCAGTTCTGGGACTCCTTTGTCTTTCAGCATGCCCCATTTTTGCTTAAGATAGCCAGAGATGGTTTCAGCTACACCTTCAATGATGTAATTAAGGAGATGCACAGGGGTGGGCAAAAGTAGGTTTACAGTTGTGAGTATGCGAAAGTTAGTCTTCTTTTATTATTTATTTATTAATTATTGTATTGTTTGTCTTACTATTATTATTTTTGTATCCTTACCTATGATTTATCTTTCAAGTAATGATAGCTGGTAATTTAACCTACTTTTACCCACCCCTGTATACATTATTATTCTAGCCTACGCTCTACGGAAATACAAGCACACACAACTCATCTAAGGTATAGATGCAAGACTTAAACTCACAGACACAGGGCTGAGGTCCTGTGGGAGCAGATTTTGGAAATTTCTAGGAACAAAAGCTCACCTTCAGAGGCCACATGGACTCTCATTTCTTTTAGTCTCTCCATAAATGCTCCTTTCTCACCTCTGCTTTATTAGTCAGCTTCCTTTGATTACTCAGTTCCTTCAATTCCATAACTTTTACTTCCTCTTCATAGACTCTTCTATAAAACCTACTTGACCTTTCTGCAGATTTGCTATTATTAAAGCATTTTCATTTCAAGTGTTATATCTTTTTATTTAAAATCTTGACAAAGGAACTGATTAGTAACCAGATCAGGGACACACCCTAGTCAAATCAGCTACAAGAGGTGGCTGGGACTCATGACTAGGCACATGTCTCGGGGGGGCTCCCAGATTAGGGCTCTGTGGGTAGGGCAGGAAGTAGAAACTTCCTAATACAGGGATGCAATTGATGTGATATTCTATGATGTGATATACTATGATGTGATGTAAAGGCCTAGGTATGATACAGTTTGTGGGGGGGGCAGATCTGAGATGCTCAATCAATTATATATTCTGAGCACCTACAACGTGCAAGGCACAGGGCCAGGAGTTCACAAGATTATAAAGAAGATAATATGTGTCTTCCTTCAAAGACTTTACAACCCATACACAATTTATTTTAATTTATTTATTTTTAGAGAGAGGAGAAGGGGAGGAGAAAGAAAGGGAGAGAAACATCAATGTTTGGTTGCCTCTCATGCGTGCCCTACTGAGGACCTGGTCTACAACCCAGACATGTGCCCTGACTGGGAAGCAAACCAGTGATCCTTTGGTTCACAAGCCCATGCTCAATCCACTGACCTACACCAACCAAGGCCACACACACAAAATTTTCAAGGGCCGAATTAACATATACCTGGTTAACAGTTAAACTTGTATTGCCCACAAAGTGATGGAAGAATTCAAAAGAAGGAAAGGTCATATTGAACTACAATGATCAAGGAAGCCTATCCAAAACATAAAAAGGAGGGTTTTGTATAGGAAAGAAAAGAGGTGAAGTGATAATAAAAGTCAGCCTCACAGATTGATGGGAGGAATGGGGCATCTGTATCAAAGAATAAATGCCAAATGGGCTGAAAGACAAAAGTTGAAGACGACACGGAAAAGGAAGATCATCCATTTAAAAAAATTTACCTCATGCAACCACAGCACTAAAACAACCTACGTAGGTTACCAATGTAAACAATGGTGGGGAGGGAAGGCTACGTGCATTTTAACTTGGGTAGTGGAGATGGGGAGAGACTTAAGATTCTGATAATGGCAAACTGGGTCATTAAACCCAAACATGGTACTGAAATATATAAGAACATCTGCTTGAAACATCCGAATGCTAACGAAATAAGGGGAAATTTCTGTTCCAGGACTGGGGGACAGTGAAACCCTTGGGAGGCAAGGCTGACACAGTTGGCTGCTTTCCCCTGGGGTGTTTGCTTATTCCAGAGGGGGTGACCTAGAAGCTTATAAATGAAGTCAGTGGGAGAGAGAGCGAGAATAGTAGTCCAGAGTTCATTACAGGAAAAGTCCTAATTAATCCTCTTGGGGTGGCACTCAGAAGTACACAGGCCATCTTAGGAACATCAACTGAGGTGATTTCAAATTGTTAATACCCCCAAACATCTAGCAGACAAATATAAATCTTCTCTCAAAGGAGATAATAGCTTGAACTTCAAAGTATTCCTATATGCAATTTGACAAATAAAATATCTAGCACATAATCAAAAATAACCAGCCACATGAGGAAATAAGACAACATGGACAAAACTAGCAAGAAGGCAGAACAGTAACATCAGGCCCACGAGGCATCATGACATTAGTTTTATCACACTTGGACCTTAAAACAATTATGCTCTCTATGTTCAAGAGCAAAGAGAAGATTGAAAACCTTGTAAAGAACTGGAAACTCTAAGAATTGCTGTTGTGCAACTAAAAACTATAATAATTAAAGTTACAATCCAAAAGGTGGGTTAAACAGCATATTAGCAAAGATGAAAGGATAATTTATGAAGGAAATTTCTAGAAAGGAACAGGGAAAGACAAAGGAGTGAAAAATACAAAAGAGAGAGTAAGAGAGATAGAGTATACAATGAGAAGGTCTAGTATGAATTTCACTGAAGTCAGAAAAGAAGAGAAAGAAAATAGGATAGAAGCAATAACTGAAAAAGCAATGACTGAGGATTTCCCAAAACGGATGAAAGACATCAAATCAAGGATTTAAGAATTCATGTTAAGGATAAAGGTAAAATATATTCACAACTGGCCACACCATTATTAAATTGATGAAAACTAAACATACAAAAAAGTCTTAGGACCAGAGAAAATATCAGGTTATCTTCCAAAGGGCTTCCTGCCTTCAGTACTTAGAGAATATCCACAAATCAACTAAAATTAAAAGGCAAACAACCCAACAGAATAAAGGAAAAAATATTTAAACAGACACTTCACAAAAGAGGCTATCCAAATGGCCATAAACTTATGAAAACATGCTCAACTTAATTAATAATCAAAAATAGAAATTAAAATCACAATTAGAAAACACAACACACTCACCAAAATGCTTTGAAGTGGCCATATGGAGTGTTGATGAAGATGTGGAGCAAAGGAAACTCTCAGACCTCATGGTACAAAAGCTTTCAAAAATCAATTGCTTAGTATCTACTAAGGTTGAACAAATGTATGTGTTATAATTCACTATTTTCAGGCATAAGCACTAACAATCATGTATAAGAAGGTTCGTTAGCAGCATTATTGTAATAGCCCAAAACTGGAAACTACAGAAATGCTCATTAATAACAAGATGGATAAAGATTGTGGTATATTTACACAATAACGCAATATACAGCTTTATTTTTTATTTTATAAAAAGCTTTACTGAGAATAAACTCACTACAGCTATGTGCAATGAAATGGATGAATCCCAATGTTGAGCAAACTCTCAATGTTACAGATTATACAAAATTCAAAAACCATCCAAAACTAGTGTTTAAGAATGTATACTTAGTGGTAAAATTATAAAAAGGAACAAAGTACTCATTTTCATGAATGTCAAGGTATTGGTACTTTTAAGAGCAAAAAAAGAATAGTGACTAGGGTTACTACTGGGGAGCTGGACATGTTCTCTTTGCAGGTACTCACTCTGTGATAAATAATTGACTACATGTTTTTGTTTTGTTCATTTTTCTATGTTAAATTTCACAACAAAGAATAAAAGTTTAAAAGAAGTAGAGTCAGGCTTCCTTATAACTATTACATATTGCGTATTTCCTGGGTGTCAGGCACTATACCACACACTCTACATAAATTACTTTATATAATCATCCTGATGATCCTGAGAACTACATTTTATCTCAGTCCCTTTCCCCATTTACTGAGCCTTAGTTTCCTTAGCTACAAATGAGGATAATAATATTAATCCACCTCCAGAAGTTATTACAGGAATTGAATGATATATATGCAAAGAGCTTAAAGTAGTGTCTGACATACAGAAAGTGCTACTATCACGTTAGCTATTATTTCATTAGAGAATAGTACTGAAACTCAGTGAAACCAAGCAGTTTGCCCAAGCCCACACAGCTAGTATGAGAGAAGATAGAATTTGAGCCTATGTCATACTCAGAGCTGGTGCCCCTTCCTCTTCCCCCTGGAGTGCTCTGTGAGTTTTATGAGAGACACTGAAGCCAACCAGTTGTAGAGCAGGGGAACTAGACTCCACCTGGGCTCAGCCTGTCCCTTCCTCTGGAAGCAGAGGCTGGGTTTTACAGGAGAGCAGTGGGATTTGTTCTCTATGTGAATTGACATCATTTGTTCATGATGCCACCTTCATTTTTTAAACAGTAGAGGCTATCCCATTTCTTATTCCAAGCTAACTTAATAAAGAAAATGCTTTTGGGGTGTGGGGCAACCAGAGATGGTGTACTCTATAATTGTGCCTTCTGTGGGAGGAGCTCTAGGGTCATAGTCAGCCCCCAGGCCCCTCTGCAGCCCTTCCAACTCGCCCATTGTGCTCAGAACCACTATGGCATCAAGATCTGCAGGTGGATAGCCTAATGGTCCACAGGGCTAGTTGACCAGCAAATGCCAATCAGCCAGTTGAGTTCCTGAAATCCAGAAAAGTGACTGATGGAATGGAGGGGGGGAGAAAAGGCAGGGCAGGTGGACAAGGGAAAGAACATTTCTCTTCATGTCACTTTTCTCCTTTTTTTTCATTCTTTCCATGTCGGCTTTTGTCATCTATTTGAATGAAATTATGTTCTTGAAGCCTGTGATGCCCATCTTTTTCTCTTTCTTCCACTTGCCCCTAACATAATCCCACTATTAAACCACCCAAGACTCTATAATACATTATAGGTTATAAAGAGCTTTCACCTGATTCTCATACAGATTCCTTAGCCAGTTTCCCATACAAACTGTTTTGGGGACTTCCAGTCTAAGATCTGACATGTAAAAATATTAGAAGTCATCACTCTCACCTTTATAACAAGATAATGTTGAACAAATGGAAAATCAATAAATTTCCTTGGACTAATTAGAGACCTGAGGTCACAGGACCAACTGGACCACCTGCCAACTCCAAAACTGGAAAGACAGGTGTATCCTTGAGAGACATAGCTGAGATCTGCTTACCTTAAATGGAAGCAGTCACTGGGGCCACAACCTGGTAAGAACAAGTAAATGGAAATTTTGATGAATTGCTAGAAGCTAAGAGTTAGAAACTCCTGGAGCCACACTCACTGGACAGTGCCCACACCTGGCCCCCAGAAACACAACTAGGTTCTTACAGGTAGAGATAAAAAAAAGAAGTCTCATAGTTCAGGTAGGAGGAGAGTAAGAAGAATCATTAGGAAATACAACCAGAGCATTCTCCACAACAAAAACTGCTCTTCAAAAGAGATAGCCAACCTATTAGATGCAGAGTTCAAAACACTGGTAATCAGGATGCTCACAGAATGGTTGAGTATGGTCACAAAACAGAGGAAAAAGTGAAGCCTATGCAAAGTCAAATAAAGAAAAATATAGAGGGAACCAACAGTGAAGGGAAGGAAGCTAGAACTCAAATCAACAATTTGGAACAAAAGGGAGAAATAAACATTCAACTGGAACAGAATGAAGAAACAAGAATTCAAAAAAAAAAAAAAAAAAAAACAAGGAGAGGCTTAGGAACCTCTGGAACAACTTTAAATGTTCCAACATCCAGTCATGGAGGTGCCAGAAGGAGAAGAGGAAGAGCAAGAAATTGAAAACTTATTTGAACAAATAATGAAGGAGAACTTCCCCAATCTGGCAAAGGAAACAGACTTCCAGGAAGTCCAGGAAGCTCAGAGAGTCCCAAAGAAGGTGGACCCTAGGAGGAACACACCAAGTCACATCATAATCACATTACCCAAAATTAAACATAAGTAGAGAATCTTAGAAGCAGCAAGAGAAAAGGAGAGAATTACCTACAAAAAAGCTACCATAAGCCTATCAGCTGATTTCTCAAAAGAGATCTTACAGGCAAGAAGGGGCTGGAAAGAAGTATTCAGTCATGAAAGGCAAGGACCTACAGCCAAGATTACTCTATCCAGTAAAGCTTTCATTTAGAATGGAAGGGCAGATAAAGTGTTTCCCAGATAAGATCCAGTTAAAAGAGTTCATTATTACCAAGCCCTTATTATATGAAACATTAAAAGACTTATCTAAGAAAAAGAAAATGATCAAAAATATGAACAGCAAAATGACAACAAACTCACAACTCTCAACAACTGAACCTAAAAATATCAAAAACAAACTAAGTAAACAACTAGAACAGGAGCAGATTTACAGAAAAAAAGCATGGAGGGTTACCAGCGGGGAGATGGGAGAGAATGGGGGAAGGTACAGGGAATAAGAAGCATAAATGGTAGGTACAAAATAGGGGAAGTTTAAGAATAGTATAGGAAATGGAGAAGCCAAAGACCTTATATGTACGACCCATGGACATGGACTAAGGAGGATGTGGAATGCTGGTGGGAGGGGGGAATGCAGGGCGGAGGGGAATAAAGGGGAGAAAAAGTGGGACTACTATAATAGCATAATCAATCAAATATATATTTTTTAAAGAAAATTACTCAGAACACAGGACACAGGACCCAAATAAAGAATCACTGGTCAACGGATGAAAGGATGTTAGGGAAATTGCCAGACTGCAAGTTTTATCTGATTAACCTCTTCCTAGATTCCAAATCCCTTACCTACACTTTTTTCCTTCTTATAAAAGTGGCTGGCTTGAAAGGAAACATAAGATGGTCTTTTAGGGTCCATCACCCACTGTGTTCTCAGATCACTGGCCATCTGAACAAAGTGCTCGTAAAGAAATAAAACTACTCTTCAAGGAAAAAGACTTTGTCTGAGCCTTATTACAGCTGGATGAAGAAAATGCCAACTGCAGCATAAAAAATGGGCAGCAGGGGTCAAGACTCCAGGGAAATGGACTGGGAAAGCTACAGCCAGAAGAGAGGGTAGAGAGCTGGGAGGAGCACAGCTGTACTTCCCCAGAAACACATGGGAAGGCCCCAGCCTTAAGACACAGGCCCACTGAAAGCCTGATGTTCGCTCCTAAGTTTATAGAATGGTCCCACATCTTACCACCATACGACAGGACTCCAGTACAACAATAGTGGGTTAATGCTGAAAGAACTACAGTAGGAATAATTAGGGAAGTCCAAAGTCAAGAGGAACCTAATCAACAAATCAAACAAGCAAGCAAAATATAACCAGAGATACTGAAATTAAGAACAAATTGACAGGACCAGAGGGGAGTTGGGAGGGGATAAGTGGGGGGAGGGGGAAGGGCTGTCAAGGAGCATGTACAAAGGACACTTGGACAAAGCCAAAGAGGGGTAGGATCAAGGTTAGGAAGTGGGGATGGCTGGAGTGTGTGGGGGGGGGAGTAGTGGGAGGGGGAATGAAGACAATTGATTGTACTTGAACAATAATAAAAAAAGAAAAATATTACATGAAACATAAAAAAAGAGGAGACAAAAACAAGAACAGTACAGGAGTCTGAAGCCACTTATTTCTACAGCTGTAACAAACATTAAACACAGCCCAACTCCCAGCCACGTTAATAGAGCCTCAGACTAAAGGCCTATTACCTCAGTTTCTGTTTCCAAGTACAACATGGCCATCTGTCAACAAAAAATCACAAGCATGCCAAAGGGCAAGAAAAGAAATCAGTCTGAAGGAACAATTGTGATCATCAGATACGATAAACAAAACCGATCAATAAACAAAAAGTCCTAGGCACACAACATATGAACCTCAGAAAACAAAGAAAAAGAGTAAATTTTTTGAAGAAGCCAGAGGAGAGAAAAATAAACCTACAGAGAAAAACAATAAAAATAACAGTACATTTTTAATCAAAGAACCATGTAAGTAAAGAATGAAGTAAAATATTTAAAGAGTTAAAAGAAAAAAATACCTACCGCCTTAGAATTTCTATATCCAGTGAAATTATCTTCCAAAAGCAAAGGGAAAATACTCTCTTAGACAAACAAAAATTGAGGGACTTCATTGTCAGTAGGCCTGTCCTGCAAGAAATCTTAAAATCAGTTCTTTGGCCAGAAAGAAAATTATATCCTGAAACTTAGATCTGCAAAAGAAAGGAAGAGTATCAGAGAAGCAATAAATGGAGGTAAAATAAAATCTTGTATTTTCCTGTTCTTAATAGATCTGAAAGGCAATTATGATTGTGTTTTTAAAGCAATAATAGTAACAATATATTGGGTGATTATAGTATATGGATAAATAAATGATAGCCAATCAAATCTATAAAATGCTCAATTAATACCAGAGAAGGCAGATAAGTGGTAGAGTAGAAAAATAAAGAACAAATATAACAAGAAGAAAATTTTACAAACATGGTAAAATTTAATCCAATTATATTAATGTCACTTTGCATGCAAATGACCAATATATATCAATTAAAAGACTGAGACTAAAGACTTCTGGCCAAGAGGGAGGCATAGGTAGACACACAGTGCCTCCTCCCACAACCAAAAGAAGGATGACAACAATTTAAAAACAAAAAACAACCAGAACTAACAGAGAATTGAACTGTATGGGAGTCTGACAACCAAGGAGTTAAAGAAGACACATTCATCCAGATCTGTAAGAGGGGCAGAGTCAGGCAGCTGGGAAGGAGAGGGCTCAAGGCAAAGTGGCGGCTGGCAGACCCAGTGAGGTGGCAGATTGTAGAATGTGGCACAGCGTACAAGGTTGCTGACGGACCGGACAGTCCCACATTTGCACACAGATAAACCAGGCAAAACTGGGGAGCGAGACAGACCATGCAACTAAAGGTCCCCTCATGGGGAAATAAAGCCTCAAATCACTGATTGAAAACACCTGTGGGGGTTGAGGTGCCAGGAGAAACTCCCAGCCTCAAAGGAGAGTTCCTGGAGAGACCCACAGGGTCCTACAATGTACACGAACCCACACACACACACGAATCAGCACCAGAAAGGCCCAATTTGCTTGCAGGAAGAGGGGGACGTGGCTGAAATCTGGCAGACAGCAGAGCAAGCACCATTGTTCCTTCTTGGACCCCTGCCCCACATACAGGGTCACAGCACAATGGCGTGGGTTGCCTCACCCTGGCGAACACCTAAGGCTCCTCCCCTCACTATGTAACAGGCACATCAAGACAAAAAAAAAATGGCCCAAACAAAAGAACAGATCAAAGCTCCAGAAAAAATACAACTAAGCAACAAAGAGGTAGCCAACCTATCAGATGCACAGTTCAAAACACTGGTAATCAGGATGCTCACAGAATTGGTTGAATTTGGTAGCAAATTAGATGACAAAAATGAAGGCTACACTAAGTGAAATAAAGGAAAATGTACAAGGAACCAAGAGTGATGGGAAGGAAACTGGGACTCAAATCAATGAAGTAGACCAGAAGGAAGAAAGAAACATCCAATCAGAAAAGAATGAAGAAACAAGAATTCAAAAAAATGAGGAGAGGCTTAGGAACCTCCAGGACAACTTTAAACGTCCCAACATCTGAATTATAGGGGGACCAGAAGAAGAAGATGAAGAGCAACCAGTGGAAAACTTATTTGAACAAATAATAAAGGAGAACTTTCCCAATCTGGCCAAGGAAATAGACTTCCAGGAAGTCCAGGAAGCTCACAGAGTCCCAAAGAAGCTGGACCCAAGGAGGAACATACCAAGGCACATCATAATTACATTAGCCAAGATTAAAATGAAGGAGAGAATTCTAGAAGCAGCAAGGGATAAGGGACAGTCACCTACAAAGGAGTTCCCATCAGACCGTCAGTTGATTTCTCAAAAGAAACCTTGCAGGCAAGAAGGGGCTGGAAAGAAGTATTCTAAATCACAAAAGTCAAGGACCTACATCCAAGATTGCTCTACCCAGCGAAGCTGTCATTTAGAATGGAAGGGAAGATAAAGCACTTCTCAGATAGGGTCAAGTTTAAGGAGTTCATTATTACCAAGCCCTTATTAAATGAAATGTTAAAGGGACTTACCTAAGAAAAAGAAGATAAAAAACATGTACAATAAAATGACAGCAAACTCACAATTAACAACCACACCCAAAACAAAGACAAAAACAAACTAAGCAAACAAGTAGAACAGGAGCAGAACCACAGAAATGGAGATCACATGGAGGGTTATCAACAGGGGAATGGGTGGGAGAGAGAGGGGGAAAAGGTACAGAGAATAAGTAACATAGATGGTAGGTAGAAAATAGACAGGGGAGGGCAAGAATAGCATGGGAAATGTAGAAGCCAAAGAACTTATAAGTATGACACATGGACATGAACTGAAGGGGGGAATGTGGAACAACTGTAATAGTATAATCAATAAAATATATTTTTTAAAAAGACAGAGACTGTCAGAGTGGTCTTACAAAAAATAAGACCCAATTATACAATATTCTGTCCAAAAGAAACCCACTTTAAGACTCAGATAAAGGTAAATGGGTAAAGAAAGATACACCATGGTAATACTAATCAAAAGAAAGCTGATTAGCTATTCTGATTTCAGACAAAGCAGATCAGAATAAGAGTTTCAAGGATAAGAAAAGGGCATTACAAATAATAAAAGGGGTAAATTTTTATAAGAAAATATAACAAGCCTAAACATGTACACATGTAACAAAATAATGTCAAAATACATGAGGAAAAAATTGAGAGAACTGAAAAGAGAAGTACATAACTCCAGTTAGAGATCCCTCTGTCAGTAACTGATAGATTGAGCAAGCAAAATATCAGTAAAATATATAAAGATCACCTAAACAGCACTACAATCAACTTGATTTAATTGACATTTATAGAATAATATATGGAATGTCCTATTCTATACTTTATATAATATGATATACTCCATACATTATAGAACAACATCAAACAAGAGAAGACACTTTCTTCTCAAGCTCACATGGAACAATCACCAAGATACACCACATTTGTGCCATAAAACACATCTTAACACTTAAATGTGTTAAGTGATTAAGAATAGAAATCATAGAAAATATGTTTTTACATCACAGTGGAATTAAATGAGAAATCAGTAACAGAAAGAAAGCTTAAAAATCCTCAAATATTTAGAAGTTAACCTACACACTTCGAAATAATCCTTGAATCATAGAAGCAGCCTCAAGATAAATTAAAACCTATTTTGAACTACATGAAAATGAGAATATGATTAACCAAAATGTATCTGATGCAGCAGAAACAGTGCCTAAAGGGAAATTTATAGTGTTAAGTGTGTATATTAGAAAAGAAGATCTAAAACCAATAACCTACACTTCCACCTTAGGAAACTAGAAAAAGAAGAGCAAATAAAGCCTAAAACAAGGAGACGAATAGAAATAATACAATGTTTAAGGTAGAAACCAATAAAATTTAGAGCAGTATCAATAAAATTAAAAACAGGAAAACAATACAGAAAACTAACAAAACCAAAAATCCAGTTCTTTTTTAAAAAGATTTTTATTTATGTCTTAATAAATAAATACCAT
>PVKU01003620.1:50769-112387 GCA_004027475.1 Anoura caudifer
GAGGGATAGGAATATCCAGGGAAAAGGGGAAGGGATTAGAGCAACAAGTATGAAAGACATATGGACAAAAGCTGGGGGGGGGGTGGAAATGGAAGGGAGCTGGGGAGGGCTGGGGCGGAGGGACGGGATGGGAGTAGAAAACAGAAGACTGTATAAGAACAACAATTAAAATAAAATTTAATTTAAAAAAAAAAAAAGAGAGAGAAAAGGAGGGAGAAAGAGGGAGAGAAACATCAATGTGCGGTTGCCTCACACACACCCCCTGCTGGGGACCTGGCCTACAACCCAGGCCTGTGCCCTGACTGACAATCAAACCGGTGACACTTTGATTCACAGGCCAGCCTCAATCCTCTGAGCCACAGCAGCGAGCCAAAACTCCATCCAGTTCTTTGTAAAGATGAATACAACCAATAATCCTCTAGCTAGATTAACCAAAGAGAGAACACAAATTGCCAATATTGGAAGTGAACGAGGGTCATCACTGATCCCATTGACTTGAAAGGGTTATAAAGGAATATTAAAAATAACTATTTGCCCACAGATTTGCTAACAAGTAAAACAGACCAATTGCTTAAAATAGACAATCTACCAAACTCATACAAGAAGAAATAACTTGAATAGCTCTGTATCTACCTAGCCCTATATCTATTTTAAAAATTCAGTCAAAGCAAAGGAAACCATCAAGAGAATGAAAAGGCAACTTACTGAATAGGAGAAAATATTGTGAACCATATATCTGATTATCCAAAATATATAAAGAACACATACAACTCAATAGCAAAAACACAATCTGATTAAAAAATGGGCAGAAGACCTGAATAGACGTTTTCCCAAAGAAGACGTAGAAATGGCCAACACATGCATGAAAAGAAGCTCAATATAACCAGTTATCAGGGAAATACAAATCAAAACCACAGTGAGATATCACCTCACGCCTGTTAGAATGGCTGTTACCGAAAAGACAGTGTTGGCAAGGACGTAGAGAAGAGGGGGAAAGTGAACCTCTGTGCTCTGTTAATGGGATTGTAAACTGGCATGGCCACTAATGGAAAACAGAATAGAGGGTCCTCAACAAATTAAAAATAGGACTACCATACAATCCAGCAATTCCACTTCTGGGTATTTATTCTTAGAAAATAGAAACACAGACTCAAAAGTTACATGCACCCTCATGTTCACTGTGATATTATTTACAACAGCCCTAAATATGGAAACAACCTAAGTGTCCATCTATGAGTGACTGAATACAGAAATTGTGGTATATCTATACACAATAGAATATTACGCAGCTACACAAAAGAATGAAGTCTTGCTGTGTACAATAACGTGGATGGACTTCAAGAGCATTATGCTAAATGAAATAAGTCCGACAGAAAGCTCGTAGGTACAGGGAACGTATTGGTGGTTGCCAGAGGCAGGGGGTGGAGGGTAGAAGAAATGGGTAAAGAAGATCAAAAGGTTAAAACAAATTTTGAATCCATATTTAATAACCTTCCCAAAACTTTAAAAACACTAGCTCCAAGTTGTTCTGCTGATGAATTCTATCAAATATTTAAGAAAGAAATACAAATTATCCACAATCTTTCCAGAAAACAGAAGCTGAGGGGATACTTATGAGCTTATTTTATGAGGTGAAGAGCAAGGCAAGGATGTCCTCTCTCACTACTTCTGTGCAACATCATCACACTGGAAGTCCTAGCTAACGCAATAAGATTTTTTTAAGAAATAAAAGATATACATGTGGAAAGAAAGAAAGAAAGAAGGAAAGAAAGAAAGAAAGAAAGAAAGAAAGAAAGAAAGAAAGGCAATTGTCTTTATTCACAGATGAGATGATTGTCTATGTAGAAAGACCCCAGAGAATATAAATAAACAAACAAACAAATTCCTGGAACTAATAGGCAAGTACAGCAAAGTCTCAAAACACAAGCTCAGTAGACAAAAGCTAAATGCTTTTCCTATGCTGGCAATGAACAATTACAATTTGAAGTTTGTGTAAAGTACCATTTATAATGGCACCAAAAACACAGAATTACTTAGGTACAAACCTAACAAAATATACACAGGATGTATATGCAGAAAACTACAAAACACAGATGAAATAAACCGAAGAAGATCTAAATAAATGGAGAGATATTCATGTTAGTGAATTAAAACTTAATTTTGTTAGGATTTCAGTTTTTTACAACCTAATCTATAGATTCAATGCAGTCCCAATCAAACTCCCAGTAGCTGTTTCATGAACATAAACAAATGATAAAGTTTATACAGTGCTTTGGTCTGAATTACATCCCCCTCAAAATTCATATCTTAAAGCCCTAATCCCAGTGTGACTGTAGACTGGAGATAGGAGATAGGGTCTTCAGAAAAGTATTAAAGTTAAATAAAGTCATGAATAAGGCCCTGATCCAGTAAGATTGGTGTCCTTCTAAGAAGAGCCACCAAGTACTCGACTCTCTCTGCTGTATGAAGACACAGAGAGAAGGTGACCATCTGCAAGCCAGAAGACAGCCCTCACCAGAACCCAACCATGCTGGCCTACTGATCTCAGACTCCAGCCTCCAGAAACATGAAAAATAAACGCCTATTGTTCAAGCTACTCAATCTATGGAATTTAGATATGACAGCCAAACCTGACTACAACGGTGGAAAGTCTAAAATCCTAGAATAACCAAAACAATCCTAAAGAAAAACAATGAAGGTAGAGGTCTTACACTACCTGATTCTCAGACTTAAATCCACAGTGATCAACAACACAGCATGGTACTGATAAAAGAACGCACATAGATCAGTGGAACAGAAGCAAGAACCCAGAGATGGAACCCCACAGAGCCAACTGACTTTAACAAAGGTGGAAAGGAATTCAACAAACAAAGGAGAGTCTTTCCAACAGACGCAAAATACAGATCCACAGACCTTACAACTTACCAAAAATTAACTCAAAAATGAGACATAGACCTAACTGTAAAATGCAGAACCATCAAGCTTCTGAAAAAAATATATAGGAAAATTTACATGACAATATGCATACTGATGTGTTTTTAGATGCAACATTAAAAGTACTGTAAAAGAAAACAATTGATAAGTTGGATTTTATTAAAATAAAAACTTTTGCTCTGTGAAAGGCACTGTTAAGAGAATGAAGAAAAAACAAGCCATGAACTTGGAGACAATATTTGCAAAACATATCTAATAAATGACTTTCACTCAACATATACAAAT
The DNA here is from genome assembly GCA_004027475.1 of Anoura caudifer. Lineage (NCBI taxonomy): Eukaryota > Metazoa > Chordata > Mammalia > Chiroptera > Phyllostomidae > Anoura > Anoura caudifer. The sequence continues at coordinate 53,989 of PVKU01003620.1, forward strand.
AAACTTTTCAAATTTAACAATAAGAAAAGAACCCAATTATAACTAAACAAAAGCCCAATGGCAAAAGCCGAAACAATTTGAGCAAGAAAATAATGTACTATTGGATTGTAACAAAGTATAAAATTAATATCCATGAATCCATACAACTATAAATAAATGGGGGAAAGATACAAATCCTAAATGCAGAAGAATTCCAAGTAATTTCCCCCAGGGATGTGGCACATAAGCCGCCCCTCCTTAAGCACAGGCAAAGCATAGTGACTTCTCTCCAGAGGATTTAGCATGGAAAGAGGGTGAGGGGTGTGAAGCAACTTCTTTCTACAGAAGAAACCTGACAAACACTACCTCAGCTAGGTAACCAAGGTTACTATCAACAGTGATGATACGTATGTCATGGCGATAATATGCACCCTTGATATGATGTGATGAAAAAGGCAATATCCCTCTTTGGCCTTCCTCCCCAAAACCTGACACCCCCGTCCAATCATGAGGAGAACAACAGACAAATCCCAACCGAGGGACATTCTACAAAATCCCTGACCCATACCACTCAAACCTGCGAGAGTCATCAAAAACAAAGAAGCCTGAGAAACGGCCATAGCCGAAAGGAGACATGACAACTAAATGAAATTTGAGGTGAGAAATATGAAAAACAAAAAAAGGACTTTAGGTAAATACTAAAATCTAAATAAAGTATAGCTTATGGTTAATAATAACATATCAATGTTGGTTCATTTATTGTGACAAAAGTACCATGTAACGTGAGAGAGACATTTATAGGAGAAACTGGGTGGGGGATATGTGGGAACTCTTCACTCTCTTAGCAATTTTTCTGTAAATCTAAATCTGTTCTAATATAAAAAGCACATACATAGTCTTAAAACTATGTAGTAGTTTTGATTATTTTTTCCCCATTTTAAGATCAGGACACTGAGACTCTGAAAAGTTGGGTGTCTCGCTCAAGGTCACACAGCCAGCTGACTCACCCTGGAAGCCAGGCGACCATGACAAAAACTAAAGGGTTGGGGCGGGGTGAGGGGGGGCTCAAAAATAAGGAAAATAGAGCCACATTGTAAGTCGCTTTAAAAGGTAGTGCATGGGCCTTTGAAGAGTACCAAAAAGTTCTCAGGCTGGCAACGTGGTGCTGTAGGGCCCTGCACCCAAGCTGTGTGCCTCTCCTGGACCAGGTGGCCAGTCCTGCAGCTGTGACCCGGCTGTGCTGGGCTGTGCCACCCCAACTCTAACCACCCCCCCCACCCCACACACACACACCTGCTGCCAAGCACATGTGCGGTCTCTGCCTCCAGCGTGGGAGGCACATCCCTGTGGCCGGGCAGAACCTTTTGGGCCCTGGACGCCTGCCCACCAGCACACAACCCCCCACCCCCCACCTCCTGGCCACCTCTGAGACCTGCCTGCATGCAGGGCTGCTGCCTCCTGCCAGGTGTGGGGAGCCTGCATTTATCCCCAGTGGCGCTGCCCCCCTTTCGGCCTCTGCAAGAAGCATAATAGGCCATTTTTAAATCTCTGCATGCACTGATTGCTCACTCTGTAATTGCATCTTTCCTGGGTAGCTTCTCAGAGCTCTTCTGATTTGCGATCCTTTTTTTCCCCTTAAACTTAAAAAATACTGCCTCCCTTCCTAGCTCGCTTTTGGGGTTTCTCCAGGGTATCTGGGAATGAAAGTAGTTCATGATCTCATGCTGATGTACCAACTTCCCGTGTACCTCCTGGGGCCTTAATACACAGGGCCTGAAAGCGGGTCTCTGGGGCCTTGTTCACAGGCCTGCTGCTCCAGGACCTGTGATCTCTCCCTCAAAACAGCAATCACCACCCCAGGGCAGGGGGTACAGCCGCTTTGCTTGAGGCCAAGCTGCCACCGCTGTTTTCGAGAAGTTGAAATGGGCTTACTGGCCCCTCCACCACCTGCCAGGTGGTCCTGAGCTGACATACCTGACCTCCCATCTCTGCTGCTGTCTGGAATGCTAGCCATTTTGGCCTGAACAACACCTTCCCAGTCCTCAGGGCCAAGCTCTCATGTTACCTCCTCTGGACAGCCTTTACTGCCTTGGCACCTTTGGGTTGATTCCGTGGATGTGTGTGTAACCCACGTATCTACCACAACCATGTAATGAGATGAAATGAGCCTTCTCTGGTTCATTTACCATGTGCCTAAGATCGTAGCCTTGAATTTACTCCCAGCCAGTTGTGGAGGTGGGAGGGGGGAGCAGGGCAGATTAGAGGGGGACAGTGGGGTTCCCATGATTGACTTCCATCTGCCATCTGCCTGCTCTGAGTGTGTCCCATCTTGCTGCCAGTAACCCCAAGGCCACCCATATTCTGTGAAGCCACTGGAGCTTATTGCCCTTCCACACTTCTCTGGTCTAGCCAGCTGTCTCCCCCATAGACAGGGGCCCTGTGGAGGCAGGTCAGGGTGCAGAGGGCTGCAGACAGAGCAGCACAGGGAGGACCACTCCTCCCCTGTGGCTCAACACACAGCTGGCCCAGCATGGAGCTGTTCATGAGACCGAAGTCAGGCGCTGACAGAACACCGAAGGCCGTAGCTGGGGCTGTGTCCATCCAGAATGGCCAGCCAGAGACAGAAGACAAGGCCCACATGAAAAGATGAGCAAGGGTGTGGTAGAGTCAGGCAGACTATGAAGTGTACACTTTAGGGCATCTTCTAAATTTAAATAAAATTTTAAATTAGTAGAAAGATATTTCCTTTTCTTGGTAAACAGACTTCTTACAAAGATACCCATCTTCAAGCATTAATCTATAAATTTAATATGATCAGTACCAAAAGAAAACACTTGGGCAGTGGGGAGAAGCAGAAAGAGAGTAGGATATTCATTTAGAAGCCATCCATTCCATCCAAATTGGAAAGGAGGAATCAAAAATATCACTGTTTGCAGACGGCATGATAGTGTACATAGAATATCCTATAGACTTGGCCAAAAAGCTGCTTGACCTAATAAACGAATTTGGCCAAACAGCAGGATACAAAGTCAATATCCAGAAATCAAAGGCATTTTTGTATACCAACAATGAAACAGCAGAAGCAGAAATCAAGAAAAAAATCCCATTTGATATAGCAAAAAGAAAAATAAAATACCTAGGAATAAACCTAACCAAAGAGGTAAAAGATCTGTATTCAGAAAACTACACAACAATGAAGAAAGAAATCAAGGAAGACAAAAACAAATGGAAACATATACCGTGTTCATGGATCGGAAGAATTAACATCATCAAAATGTCCATACTACCCAAAGCAACTTCTAGATTCAATGCAATACCTATTAAAGTACCAATGGCATATTTCACAGACATTGAACAAACACTTCAAAAATTTATATGGAACCATAAATGACCCCGAATAGCTGCTGCAATTTTGAGAAAGAAGAGCAAAGTAGGAGGGATCACAATACCTGATACCAAACTGTATTACAAGGCCACTGTAATCAAAACAGCCTGGTACTGGCATAAAAACAGGCAAATGGACCAGTGGAACAGAACAGAGAGCCCAGGAATAAACCCAAGTCTCTACAGTCAATTAATATTCAACAAAGGGGGCAGCAACATAAAATGGAGTAAAAATAGCCTCTTCAACCAGTGGTGTTGGAAGAACTGGACAGCTACATGCAAAAAAAATGAAGCTCGAGCACCAACTTACACCATACACAAAAATAAATTCAAGATGGATAAAAGATGTAAATATAAACTGTGACACCATTAAAGTCCAAGAGAAGAACATAGGCAGGAAAATCGCAGATATTTCATGCAGCAACATTTTTCTGATATGTCCCCAGAGCAAGGGACATAAAGGAAAGAATAAACAAATGGGATCTCATCAAAATAAAAAGCTTCTGCATGGCTAAAGAAAACAGTATTAAAATAAAAAGAGAACCAACTGTATGGAAAAACATATTTGCCAATGATACCTCGGACAAGTGTTTAATCTCCAAAATATATAAAGAACTTACACAACTCCACTCTAAGAAGACAAGCAACCCAATTAAAAAATGGGCAAAGGACCTGAACAGACACTTCTCCAAGGTAGACATACAGAAGGCCTACAGGCTCGTGAAATGATGCTCAACATCACTCGCCTTCAGAGAGATGCAAATTAACACCACAATGAGATACCACCTTACACTGGTCAGAATGGCTATCATTAAAAAATCAACAAAAAGTGCTGGCGAGGATGTGGAGAAAAGGGAACACTAGTACATTGTTGGTGGGAATGCAAACTGGTGCAGCCACTGTGGAAAACAGTGTGGAATTTTCTCAAAAAAACTAAAAATGGAACTGCCTTTTGAACCAAGGTTTCCACTGCTGAGATTATGCCCTAAGAATCCTGAAGAACCAATTCAAAGCACCTAAGCACCTCTATGTTCATAGCAGCGTTGTTTACAATAGCCAAGTGAGGAAATAGCCTAAATGCTCATCAGTAAATGAGTGGATCAAAAAACTATGGTACATTTACACAATGGAATACCGCACAGGAGAAAGAAGGAGCTCCTACCTTTTGCAATCATGGATAGCACTGGTGAACATTGTGCTAAGTGAAATAAGCCAAGCAGTGAAAGGCAAATACCATGTGATCTCACCTATAAGAGGAACCTAATAAACAAAACAAACAAACAAACAAAATAGAAACAGAAGCATGGAAACCAGGAACGGAATGATAGCAACCAGAGGGGAGGAGATGAAGGAGAAAGGAGTGAAAGAAGTGGAAGGGTCTAGTCAAGGAACAAGTAGAAATGACACATGAACATGGGCAATTGGGTGGGGTTGACTATGGGAACGGTGGGTAGGTAGGGCATGCGAGAGCAAAGGGGGGAAACTGGAACTGTAATAGTACAACAACAACAATAAATAAAGTAATGGTATACAATAAATATCTTAAATAAATCAAGACATCAATAAATATCTTAAACATACTTACTATTTTCTCTAAGTGGGAAAATATTCCAGTATAAAAATTTATATAACTTCCATTTTTACCTAAATATTTATTATCATTAGTATTAGTTTCACAGTAATTAGATTGTCAAAATAAATGTGCTTTTCAAAATAAATATTTCGATAAGTAAAAAGAAAGAAAGAGAGAAAGAGAAAAGAAAAAGAATAAGCAGACCTATATGTACCAATATGAAACAATCTCCAAAAAGTTAAGTGCAAAGAGCAGAATGCAGAAGTTTGTATAATATTCTGCAATTCATATTTTAAGTGGAGTATGTAAATATATACTTGTATATACAGATCAGTGTTTTTCATAACACTGATCTATTTGAGTGGCAACTATTGGTAGATTTCGAAATCAATTTAGTGGATTTTAACCCAATATTCTTTAATGCTTGCATTTGTATTTTAGGGTTTTTATATGATTTATTTAAATATTGACAAAATCATATTTGATATTAACTATTATGTTTTTCTTTATCACATGTGGTATAACATTATTTTATGCAACTTATAATAGTTACATAATTGTATAGTGGGTTGTGATGGGAAGTGTATTTCTTACTCTGGGTTACAGATCAAAAATGTTTGAAAAACAGTGGTATCAACCATCTCTGGAAACACACACAGCAAATGGGTAAATGGCCTTTGGGGACTGACCATGGGGACTGTGAGGTCAGAAGTGGGAAGGAGATGACTTTGCCCATATATCTTTGTCCTATTTATATTACTTATTAAATTTTTTAAAGAAGAAAGAGATAAAAGTTAAAACTCTCAATAAAAAAGATTTTTAAATGATATTTTTTGTATTAATGAGAGTGCTTACTTATACTTCGGTTGAGTGTATGACAGGAAAAATAGAATTTTTGGAACTCACTTTTGACCTACAATTTTAGCCCTGACTCCAGAGACATCATTCTCCATGTTATCAATACATATTTTACTCAGAATTATACCAACATTGATGTACTTACTTCCCAGAAGCAAGTCTTTTCAGTTAAGAACTCCACTGAATTGATTTAAATTCTCAATCAGTTTCATATACTGCCACTATTAAGTCATTTCCATATTTTCATATCTATTTCCTTTTAACAAAGTTAAATTTTATCAGAATTATTTTTCATATCATTTTTAACAAAATAGGATTCAGTGATCAAGTTTTGGTCATACCAAATGATGATTAGTTATTTTTTCTGCCATTAGGAAGTTCTCTTTGCTGCCATTTTTTTCTTGCATCCAGTTTTGCCTATCTAAACTGTACCATGTGGATCCCTACCAATAAACCACGTGCAGTTTCATTTTGTATTGGTTATTTTAATCACAGATATGCATTATCATTTGGCTAGAATGTTTTATAGCTAATCCATGAGAAAATTGTAAAGATTCTTTCTAAAACATTCCAGACTCACTCTGTAGTCCAAGATTGGTCTGTTAGATTTGGAAGCCAATTCTCTGATGTCCTTCTGAACACCCTGAAAGATGTATACTATTCATCCAACCCACTGAAGTAGCCAAGAACAAAGTGCTCATCACACACTGGTATCAACAGCTCTCAATTTGATTGACGGTGTCAAAACACATTATGTGACACCTAACAGCAGATCATCACTGTGGGGTGGAAACAGGCAAGCAGGCTCTATGCTAGGGAATTGTGTCGTAAAGATGAAAAGATCAATTCTCCACTTTTGTGTTCTTCTATTATTAGGGGCCCATGTTTGAGCACCTAAAAATAAGAATGAACTTTTCACAGTGAACTGATGGAGTGTGGAGCACTGAGATCTGTCCTCCCGGGAACTTTGCTCTGACTAATGTCATCAAGTGTGCTGGGGCTTCTTCTCCCTCTTGGAGCCCGTACCTGGAACCAGAGTTTCTAGAGACCTGATTTTTCTCCATCTCCTTCTTTGACTTTTCGTGACTTTCCACCATGCCTCCATCCAGGCTTGAGAGCAGAGCTGGAGCATCAAGTAGCAGAGGCTCAGGGAGCTGACCGCCTGCAGAAGGGGGACCAAAAGAGGAGGCTGGCAGTCTGCCCTGCATTGGGACGGCAACGTGCCCGTTGTGAACATCTGATTTAAATTCCGCTTTGTTCTTCCTTTCCCCAGGGAAACTTTCATTGGTTTGACTCCTAAACCATTTTTTATAAAGAATTTATGACCTTGGCAAATAATAATGCTAATCACAGCATTAATTCCAGGGTTTATTTAAACACACAGTTTTGGGCTTTGGTCAAAATATGCTTTGTCTGCAAAGTTACCATATTAATTTTCTTCACTGGACAGAATGTTTGACAAGATAATAATTGTTTTAGCAGCCAATTCCCTGCTTAGAAACAGATGGAAATGCCCACGGCTGAAGCTCTCAGACTTACCAGTCCTCTGGGTCTCCTCCTCGGAACTTTCTTTCTTGCCTGTATCTCACACCTGTGCAAATGAGGAAGTAAAGTGACCCAGGTGAGGGTGCGAGGGCTCACAGTGAGACTCCCGACCCATTCCCATTCCCCGTCTTGGGGTTGACCCGAAGGGAGCCCGCATCTCAGGCATCCAGCAGTCACCAACCCAGCACTTCCCAACACAGGCCACGCCTGAAGAAGGCGGCAGGGTGAAGAAGTGAGCAACGCCCTGCAGGGAGCTGACTGCAGGCGGGAACTAATGTTTTGCAACATAGACTTATTGGACTGATTTTAAATAGATGTTTCACTTCCCTCTAGTAATGAACTGTGGACTCTGAAGGGAGCCAGAAGAAATCAAGAGAGGAAGTAAGAAATAAGAACAACAACCTCCTAAATGTCACCCTAGCTTAAAGCTCTAGGAGGGTCCTTAAAATTCTGTTCTGAACTGCTGAGGCTCTCACAGCACAGTTGTGATAAACTGATGAATGTCTGTTTATACCAAAACATAAAACATATGGATGGTTATTTAGAGGACAAATGTATTCTGACAGAGATCTAATTTTATTCCACTGATAGGGTGTATTTTTGTCAGACTCTTCATTTCTTTGAGACGCAATCGCTTTTGGTTTCTCGTTCGATGCCATGGTGGAAACGCATTTGTCAGGCCTTCCAGCCCCAAAATGGGCTTTAAAAATTGCTGTTACAACTCTGCTTGAAAGCAAGGAAAATGGTAAACATCTCCTATTACCCACTTACTCAAGAAATATTACCAAGTAAATACCTTTGTGCACCCATTTGAGTAACGGAATTATTCAAAAGTCTTCAGAAGAGACTGTTGGCAAATACCAGCCATCCATGACATATTGAATTACATATGAGCATAAAAGGAAAGAAAGTTAATTTCCTCCATGCTTAATGGGCAGAAGGAGGAGACCCAAGTTTGTAATGGCAAAGTTCTCTTTTTTCATGTTTCAGCTCAAAAGTTACCTCCTCTAGGCAGCATTTCCTGATTCATCCAGCAGATTCAAGTTTTTCTTTATCTCCTCCCATTGCACCTAGTCATACTTCCATTAGACCTTTTCATCACTCTGCATTTTAATTCTTTCTGGCAGAGAACTTGATTTTCATTTTTGTATCCTTGGTGTCGAGTAGAGCACCTAGTACATAATAGATATTCAATGGAAAAATAAATGAATGATTATCTCATTATAGCATTATCACCTGAAGTTTCTCATTTACCTAACATTTTTCTCTACCTGAGTATGCAAGCTATTGTATTCATATCAATTTTCTCAGCTATCATCACAGTCTGGTATATAACAGATACGTAGCAAATGTGTTAACAGTACAGGTGGATGGGTGGGTAGATAGGTAGATAGGTGAATGGATGAATGAATGGCTGTTTGAAGCTTCTGAGTATTTCTAAAAGTCACCAGTTACATATACACCACACACCTTCCTCCTCTAAGCTCTTAGTCTTTGGATTTTGAACTTCATTTTTGCAAGAATAGGTAGCATCTGTTTTTAAAATGTGCTTCCTGAATACTTCAAGAACAACTGGGGAGCCTTTAAAACAGAAGACACCTTGCATGTCTTTTGTTAGAGCCTATTAAACATCCCTTAATATGTACTCTCCCATTCTTCCTTAGTAGTAAAACCTCCAAATTTTAGCTCTGCACAAGATGCCTAGAATAATAACATTTTCCAGACTCCCTTGCAGATAGGTGTGATCATATGACTAAATTCTATCAATGGGATTTAAGTGGACAGTCCTATGTAACTTTCTGGAAGTATTCTTAAAGGAAGGGAACATGGCCTTTTCCTCCTCTCTTCTCTAGAATACAGGTGACATGGCTGGATCTCAGGTAGCCACATTGAACTGTGAGTTAAAAGCCACATGCTGAGGATATGAGAACAGCAAGATACCAGCCTAGGTACCTGAACACTTTGTGGCCTGCCCAATGAGACTGGACTCTCTGTATTTCTTTTACATGAGAGAAATTTGGGGTTTTCTGTCACTTTCATCCTAACTAATCCTAACAAGTATAGGTATCCTGCTGGATACAACATGAGAAATGTCAAGAATCTTCTATCAAATTGAATTGAATCAGATTGACACTATGTATACTAGAGACATATCCTTTTAAATAAGAGAAGCTTCACTGGAAACTCAAGGTAAGACATATTTGAACTTGACAGCACATCCCTTAAAATAGTTATTCTCATACCCCTTCACACTCTGCTCAGGGCAAGTTCTTACCTGAAGCTCATTTCATTCTTAATGAGAGACAAGAAAAACAACTACTAATGCTGCTGTTAAAATATCCCTTAGTTTCCATCAGACATAGTCCAAATCTGGAACTGTGGGTCAATCAACAACCTCCTGAGTGGGAGAAGTTCCACAGAGAGGAGAGTTTTAACTTGGGGTTAAAAGTTCCTGCTCCCAGCCCATAACTATGAAACATCTTGATTCAAGCAGGCCAGAGCTCAATTTCATCTCCATTTAGAGCACTTTGACTGTGGTCATTTTTCTGATAATGTCTGGGAATTTCATGGTTTTTTAAGCAAGATGAGGTTGAATGGTTGGATTTACCGTGGATGAAATGCGGGCAGAGGAAACTTCAATTTAGCAACTGTTATCATGGACTACAAATCGAGGACTCCTCGGACGAGTGGTGCCACTGAAAACAGTTATTACTCAATGTTAATAAAAAAATCATGGATCTAATAAAAGTTAATGGGGAAGTATCATGTGCCATAAAAACTGCAATCAAAGCAAAGAATGTTGGGTTGGGGGAGAAGATTCCACTATAATTCTGTATTTTCTGTGAGCCAAAATTGGCCACGTCCATAACACTTCTAAAGTGCAAATGGTTACACAAATCAAATTGAACCGTGGAATATTTAGTAACAGGATCATCTCCCTCTGTAAAAACAGAAAGGAGCAAATTCATTAACTACAAGTCAGTAAACTTCTTTCTTAGGAACTCTGTGTCTGTTTCCCAGCTAGGCAGAGAGCTTGGTTCCTCTAGTGAGCACTGTCTAAACAGCATAGCAATGTTTTTGTAGGAATTTAAGCTTCTAATGGCATCTGTGATCTTTATTGAGATGCTGGAAATTAAGAAATCAAAACCCTTCCCTCCAAGCCCCCATTGCCACCCTAGCCAGGCCACCTCCAGCCTGAATGATCTCCCTACTTCCACTCTGACTTCCTTCTTTCTCCACCATTCAAATCCATTTTCTACATGGCAGCCAGAGTGATCTCTTAAATTTATTAATAAGATTTGTTTTTTATCACTCTGATGTTTAAAATCCTTCAGAAACTTCTCTTGGCTCTTAGGATTAAAACTAAAATTTTTTCAAGTCACTAAAGGTTTTTCCCAATTTGGATCCGACCCATTTCTCAGTCTCATCATGAGCCATATGCCCCCACACCCAGCCACATAGACTTTAAGCTGAATGATAGGTTCTATGCATGTCTTATTCATGACTTTCCCCAGTACCTAAAGTGTGATAATTACACGCATTCAAGCCCTTGTTAATACAAATGAATACATAATGAATGGATTGTCCCAAAATTCCAGAAAAACTTTGCTAATGCCACTGATTACAAGATGAAATGACTGCTTGTAACTTTCTCTATGATAGAGATTAAGACATGGTCCTACAGCAGAGGTTTAAAAGCCGAGTTGGGGATGTGCAGCATGCTTGAGCGGAGAGGAATTTCAGGAGCAGGCAATGTGTACGGCCCTCCTGACACGGAAGCTTTTGCAACAGCTTTAAATCACCTCCCAGAGTCAGAAGTGAATCAGCAAGGGAGCCCCTTTCACAGACTTCCTCAGAGTGCTGAAGTTGAGAAATCATCGTTTTGAAACCACCAGAGTAAAGACTGGTTGAAGGAGGAATTCCCAATAGAATGCTAACTACAGGGGGAAATTCTCATGCCTGCTTGGACTCAAAGTTCCCCCCGCCCCCCAGATGGCTTATTAGTTGCAAAGGATAAAATAGTAACTACCCAGAGAAAAAAATGAACAACTTTTCACAAGCTGATGAAAATGAGGAAGGGACAGACTGTTACTGTATGACTCCAGATATGACACCCTGAGAAGGACACAGCATCACTGAATGAAGGTCTGGCCAGGAACACACAGCCTGTCCAAATGATGATGAAGCACAAGATAACCCAGCATGAGTGATAGTCTTTGAAGAGAGGTGGGAGGGGGGTCTATATCAAAAATATCAATGTTATACAAGACAAAGAAAGTCTACAGAAGGTTTCCAGATTAAAGGAGACTAAAGAGACGATGCAATAAAATGTAATACATTATCCCAGATTGGATCCTGCATGGAGGGGAAAAAATGTTCTAAGGGTTACCAATGGGGTTAATTGACAAAACTAGAATACAGACAATGAATCAGATAAAGATACTCTATAAATATTAAGCTTACTGAAGTTGATAACTATCCTGTGGTTCTATAAGAGAAAGAGAAAGCAAATACCCCTATTTTAGGGACATATACACTGAAATAGTTGGGTGGAAAGGGCGATGATGCATCCCACTTATTCTCATGTGGTTAACTATCAGAGAAAGAAGACAAAGGAATCTGGTCATATATTTTTTAAAAACTATTAGAATAACTTTTTCTTACCCCTAGAATTACTGATGAATAGCACTTCTTTTATTTTCAAAAAAGATTTTATTTATTTATTTTTAGAGGAAGGGGAAGGGAGGGAGAAAGAGAGGGAGAGAAACATCAATGTGTGGTTGCCTCTTGCGCACCTCCTACTGGGGACCTGGCCCGCAACCCAGGTATGTGCCCGGACTAGGAATCGAACCAGCAACTGTGTGGTTCACAGGCCAGCACTCAATCTACTGATCCACACCAACCAGGGCTGGGCATATTTTTTTACTACTCTTATTCTCATAACTTTTCTATAAGTTTAAAATTATCTCCAAATTATAAAAAAAAAGTTAAAGGGGACTTCACACTGTAACAAGTCTCCCCCTTCAAGGTAAGCTTTTTTGTGGCAATCAGGCAGAAGGAACAAAGTTCTGGCTCACGGAGCAAAATCACTGAGGCACCAGAATCTTTGTCTGATGCGGAACATCCCTGAAGATAAGGCAGGGAGGCAGAGAGCCCATACCCCCCACACACAAAGCTCTCTTCTGCTGAGCCTAGAATTCCTGAAGGTCTTCAGAAACCTCCCCGGGAACTTTAACATGCAGAGCACCACCACAGAGCACAGTGCTGCCTAAGAATGTCTGGTTGCCTAGCAATCCAGATTCCTGCTTGACAAGATATAGCTGAAGCCCTCCCTCTGGGTCCTAAGGTTGTCGCCCTCTGGAGAGAAAGCCTCTCTTGGTCAAGTTCCAGGGGAGACTCCGGCCAGGTGCAAGTCTAGATCCTGAGCCCTATAAAGCAACCTCCACGGCAATGAGGGCTGGAACAGACCTTCAATCAAGTCACTTCAATACTCTGAGCCTCAGTTTCTTCATAGGTCAAGGGAAACGGCTAGGATAGATCAGGGATTCTCAAATCTAGCTGCACATTAGGATAACCTAATGAGCTGGCAACCAACCCAATTCTGTTTTCAATGAGATCAGAATCTCTGGGAGTGGGGGCCAGACACTGGTATTTTTTGAAAGCTCTTCATACCATTCAAATGTGCAGGCAGTGTTGAGAATCAAGGGACTAAATGACTTAATAGATCCCTGGTGTCTCTTGCAGAGCTAATTATCTGATACCTATAGGGATATTTGAATTCTTAGTCTCTCCTTCCTCCTTCCCCTCCAAATGGAGTCCCTTGACCCCCACACTTTAGGCTCAGCTCTGCCTCACCCCTCGGTCTATCCTTGACTGAGCCCAAGTCCCTCAAGCCAAGCTCAGCTATCTTTGCTGCTGGCCCAGCAGTGAGTGGCTAATAAGTGGTTGTCCAGCCCCTTATTTCTCAAGGCTCAGGCCTACCTTGTGCCTGCCAAGAACCATGAAGGCTCTGAAATTTTACAATATTTGCAAAGTAAGAAGTTAGCCTGTTGCATTGTTGCATTTTTGTGGATGTTAGTAGAAAACAGGATACCCCGGAGTGAGAGACACGGGACCATTTAATACTTAGACGGCAAAGGCAGTGTGCTGTTGTTATTTTTGCACCGGTTCCCCAAGCCCCAGTGTTCACAGAGCGACATGAGGAAAGCCAGATGGTTCCTGACTAGTGTGGCTCGATTGGTTGGAGCACTGGCCCATACACCCAAAGGCTGTGCATTCAGTTCCTGGTCGAGACACATACCTAGGTTGTGGGTTCGACGCCCCCCCACCACCCCGCAGTTGGGGCACATACAGGAGGCAATCGATCAATGTTTGTTTCTCTCTCTCTCTCTCTCTCTCTCTCTCTCTCTCTCTCTCTCTCTCTCTGCAATGAAAAAATGTCCTCGGGTGAGGATTTAAAAAGAAAAAAAGTCCAGATGGCACCTGCACACGTGGGTTGCTTTATATAATAGGAAGCCTAAGCTTAGGAAGCCTAAATCTTTTATAATCGGCAATACAGCATGACTACTGCCATTTCTCCAGAAAGAAACATAATCTCTATCCGCCAAGTTGAGAAGATACAATCATCCTCGAGAAGATAGTTCAGTGTCCTGCATGCAAAACGTGCAGGTATACGACAGATCCATAGAGAACTGTCTCCCATCAGCACGCTAACCCTAACACCTGTGCTAAAGTTCCCGACTTACCCATCTGCTCAGGATGAGGGCCCCTGGGGCTGCCCTTGCCCTTGTTAATTCTCTCAGAACTAGTGTCCTACCTCTGAACCCCAGTGCTGCACCTGGGCCCTGTTTCCCTAACGCCAACTACCTGTAGCCAGCCTCCCAGATTGCCCATCACCACAATCTTCCAGATTACTTCTCTCTATAACTTTCCTCCGAGACAAATGGGCTCCCAGGCTCTGACCCGTGGTGGAAGCTTCTGAGCTGGGACAGAAAGTAAGAACCGGGCAAAGCTGGCCTGAGGCTGCAGATCAAGGAGCCAAAGGAAGTAGGGAGAGCAGCACCTGGGACAAAGGGAGGGTTGCAAGCCACCCATGCAGTCTAAACAGTTCTCACACTTCACTGCGTATCAGAATCACCAGGAGGTCTTGCTGGAACAAGATTGCTGGGTTCCACCCCAACTGCTTCGCATGGAGTGGGTCTGAGGTGGCGTCTGCAAATATGCATTTCTAGCAAGTTCCCAGGCAGTGCCGACACGGCCCTTGTTCATCCAAAGTATGTGGGTTGAGAAATGACAACCAGGTTGAGAGACATGGGATTCCAAGTAGAGGCAGGAAGAGAAAAAAAAGGTTTAGAGAACCTGAAGGGATATTCTTCAGGGCTGCGATCTAGGGGCAGGACACTTTTTATAAAACCCCTTCAGCTTTGCCTGTAGGTCAGAGAAAACACTGTTGAGATTGTTTAGGACAATGGTATGCTGGCTTCCTGGCATTGACTGCTTGCGATCCCAGGTGCCATGCTCACCGTTAAAATGCTTTCTCCCAGTGTCTGCAGCAGGCTCTGCTCTCTGGGGCTCGTGCTGCCCCGCAGGTGGATCTAGTTGAAGTTTCCGCTGCTCGCAGCCCACCTGGTCCCATTAGAGCTGATTCAGTCATACTAGTCAGTTTCCGTCTCCAATCTTCCCCGTGATTGTCATTTACCCACATCCACCACACCCATCCTTCCCCTGCTCTTTGCTCTGGGCTGTGGAGGCTGAAGCCCTAGTTTCCAGTTAAGTTTGTAAGGAGTTCCTGTCATTTTTTCCCACACTCCCTCTTGCTCCCCAGTGCTGTCTCCCTCTCACAACATTTGTATCCTGCCCTGCCTACCACCACCGCTGGTAACTCCTGCACCGCAGTTCCAGACTTGAAACCGGAAAATTGTTTCCATTTCTTCCTCTTGTCCCTTCAGCACTCAGGGTGGTAATGGCTTCCCACTGCTGCTTCCAGATGCATCACAACCTGCTCCTGTTCCCTTAGCCAAGCCCACACCTCTGGGAGCAGTCCCTTCTGCGAAGCCTCTTGAATCTCCGAGTTATATTGTTTCCTGCTAGGACCCTGACTGGCACTCCTGTCTTGCCTGGCCACACCCCAAGATGTGCCAGAGCCCCTCTCTGCTAGAGAGAGGTACTCAAATGGGCCTTTCTCAGTGACAGAGTGGAGAACTAGCTCCCTCCACCTGCTCAGGCATCGACCCTGAACCCCATCTTACTCCACGGGACTCCCCAGTGATGTAGAGACAGCAGCAAGTGCCGAGAGAGCCAACGTGCTCCTGAGGCCCTGCTAACCCGGTTTCTCAAAGCCATGTCAGGAACAGCACTCCGGTACAAGCAGCAATCTGGAGTCTCAGATGATGTTGCCATGGTAACACTAGGGTCACTGCTTAGCAACAGGCAAGAGCTGCAGGAAGTTGCTAAGGTATTTTCATGTGCGTTAAAGCAAATGGATGTTTATCTCAGTCTTGACTGTAAATACACTGTCGGGGGGAGGGAAAACACATACACACAAACCACCTACCGATGTGCATGTCTGCTGATCCTTGAGGGCGGGAGAACATGCCTTCTCTGCGAGGAGGCAGTGAGACCATGCATGACCCAATGAAGAACATCCTCTCTTACCCATAAAATAGCTGCCCACCTGACTTCCCTTTCCCCAAGCCTTAAAACCTTCACCACCACCTAACTCTAACATAGTTCCCAAACCTAAATAGTTTTTTAGAGGCCATTGAGCCCAGGAATTATATGAGTGGTGTCTGAAGTCAGATGGCCTGGGTCTAAGTCCCAGTCTGGCTCTTTCTTGCTCTACAAGTAACTTCTCTGGGCCTCAAGTGCTTCATCTGTAAAATGGGAATATTAACAGTGCCTACCTTTCAGGGTTATGTGTGAATTGAATAATCTATTCCATGTCAAGCACTTAAAACAGGGCCTGGAACGTAATAAGTGATGTATTAAGGGCAGCTGTTTTTCATTTTCTGTGACATCATGGAAACTTTTCCACGTGCCAGACCCTGCAAGAGGAGCTGAGTTGGCCCAGTCCTGCTGGGGCTCACATCTATTTCTATGTCAGTGAGGTAAGGAGAGGGCCACCTTCTAGGCTGGTCATTCAAGGTACCCCAAAATCTAGCTCCTGGCCTGGCCAACTTGAAGGGTAGTTGTGAGAATTAAATAAATACATGCAAGACTTCAGGATGGTGTCTGGCATACAGTAAGTGCTTAATAAAGGTTCCCTATTACTACTGAAATAATTATCATTATTCCCTACCCCACACCAGCTCCAAACTGGTCTGTGTTCTGGTGCCCTGGATAACCCTCATGCACCTCCATATCTGGGCTCTTCTTTTTTTTTAAGATTTTATTTATGTTTAGAGAGTGGAAAGGAGGGAGAAAGAAAGGGAGAGAAACATCAGTATGTGGTTGCCTGTCACACGCCCCCTAATGGCAACCTGGCCCACAACCCAGGCATGTGTCCTAGGCTGGGAATCAAACCAGTGACCCTTTGGTTCGCAGGCAGTCACACAATGGGCCCTTCTTTACACTACTTTTAATGACCTGGAATACTTTCCCCCTTTCATTCCTCTAGTCCATGTCTATATGAGACCTTCGAGGCAAAGTTCAGCCATACTTGTTCCTGAAAACCCCCCAGACTCCCCAGGGCCATGGTCATCCCCTTTGCCTTGACCACAGTCGAACTCCCACGGGGTTCACTTCTGCTTCATGTTCTTAGGTGCTTGTATCTTGCCTCCTGAACCAGAATGTGGGCCTTCCTTATCAATCACTCCTATGCATCTTCTTGGATCCTTTCGACCTCACCTGTCTTGGGTCACCTTCCACTGTTTCACCTCTGTTGTCACCATAGCTGTCAGCTCTGCACGGGCTCCACCCAACTGCCAGCCACCCAGTCGCCACGCTGGTTCCTGGAGCCACTTCGCCTCAGCAAAGGAGATGCACAATGGGCGCATGACTGAGGGGTTCATTGGTCTTACCATGTTTCCCATCGTCCAAAACCAGTGGCTCAAAAGCCTGGCAAAATAAACAAAGGCACCACCTCACTGACAACACCCCAAAGTGCGAAGGCACTCTTATCTGGAAGGTGGAATACGCATGGACCCAACATCCTGTATCGTCCCCTCTCCCCAACAACCATGATACAGAGTCTGGGAACCAAGGAGCGGATGGAGGACTTGTACTCTCACCAGGCCTCTCTCCCCCACTTGCAGAAATCTGTGCTCTATCTGCAGCTTCGGCCCTGCCAGGTTGGTGGTCTTGCTGTCAGGGAAGAAACCCTTCTGTCAGTCAGAATTCCGCTGGCCTTGAAGCTGAGATTATAACTGAGTCAGTGGGCACTCCCCGTACCAGTGGACAAATAGGCAAAGGCAGGAGTTACTGTACCGGTGGGATTAATAACCCTGGTACCCAGAAGGAGCTGCTGTTGCTACACAATAGGCAGAGAGAGGATTACTTCTAGAACACAGGGGCTTCCCTGTGGCTTTTCTAGGTGCTTAAAACCCAGTAAAAACTATAAAGGGGCAACTGCAGCAACCACAGTCTAGCAAGGGTATGGCAATTAAGAGATAAAGTTAGTCTCTGTCTTTGCTTGCAGTGGACACCTGGACCAGCAGCACCAGTGTCACCTGAGAGCAGCTCAGAAATGCAAGTCCTCAGCCTCCTCCCCACACCTCGGAAGCCAAGTCTGCATTTTAACACAACGCAGGTGATTCATATGCACGTTAAAGTGGAGAAGCCTACTGGTCAACCCACGAGGCAAGCACCCGAGGACTTCTACTGAAGATGAGAGATGTCTAGAACAGCAATTTCCAACCGGTGTGCCACAAGAATTTTTAAAACATGCAACACCTGACTATTTAATCAGAGACACTGACTTCTTTTCCCTTAGATTGTTCAATTTTTAAAAAAATGACAACAGCTGTCCAGTGTGAATGAATCAAAATTATACCTACTTTTGTCAGATCAGCAAAGAAATACAGTTTTGGTGTGCTGGAGGATTTTAGTAGTGATTAGTTTATGTACGCTGTGAGATGGAAGAGATGGAAAATCGCTGACCTGGAATGAGTACTGATGGGGGGGAGGGTGATGAGTATTAGTTGTGCCCTCAAGCCGGCGGCTGAGGTTCAAACCGTAGATTCTTTCACTTACCCTCTTTTCAGAGAGTCACTGTTTACAGCGTTCATGGGGCATTTGTGACTGAATGAATCTGTCTTTTTCCCTCAGGGGACGTTTCATTCTCGCAAACACGCAGGCTCATCTTCCAGTGAGGGGACTGGAATGGGAATAAAGGAGGAGAATTAGCAGAGCTGAGCGGTGCCCGCCTGGATTACTGTGACGTCCCCTGTACACACACCACCTCGGATCCCGTTGGCCTCACACCTGTTGGGGCCCTTGGCCACTTGCTCCACACCAGCTGTGACTCCGTGTAGACTCCACCACCCAATGCCCAGCGGGTCTCACAGACTCAGATGATCTCCATACCTTAGTGCTTGGTGTCGTGTGGGTTCCACAGTGAACCCTGGAAGAAAGGAAAACATCATGAAAACTAGTTAACAGCTTACAGCAAAGTTTGATGAAAGGGAACAGTGCCCTTCTGTGTACCCCTCCCTTTGACAAACTGCCCTGAGATTTAGTAGTTCAAACGGCCTCTCTGAAGATGGTGTCAAATTAATGAGCAATTCTTGGTGCTTTGTATCAAGCGGTAGCCAACTTGTTATGTATCCCTTGTGTTTCATCTTCCTCCTCTGCTTCCTGGCTCCCCTTTCTTCGTTTTCATTTTCCAATAATGTTAGCAGGCTTCTACCTCAGGCTCCACTTTCTAGGGTTCCTAAGCTTTGATACATCTTTAGGGAGAAGCCAGGGTTCTATTCTCCCATTGCACACAGCACCTTGTCCAGTGACTTACACAAGGTGAAAACTAAATGTTTAATGCCTGGGAGACTAACCTGAAGAAGGGGAAAGACCAGCCAGGATGTGGGACATTCCCACTTTGTAGGATTTGTAAGCAAGGTCAACACCAGCAGTTAAGGGATTCAGAGGGGAAATGAAGCTAGGAAGCTGCTACGCTGCCCTGGCTTAGGTTTAATAACATCTTGTAAATAAATAGTCAACATTCACCAGCCTTGAAACCATGTGTGCATTTGTTTGTTTGTTTGTTTGTTTTCAGACTGGATGTAGTCACCTGGCAAGCATCTTGCACAGTTTGAGCAATGGTTTATCAGCAAATGGTGATTAGCAAAACTCTCATCAGGAACATGTCTCCCCCTTCCTTTGACTTTTCAGCATCCACTAAAGGTAAGTCTCAGTGAACTGCTTCCTTAGGTTCTACTTTAAAACATGCCAGACCAGCACCAGGCCCCTGACCTCTGACTTTTTCACGTCAAATCCTGATTCCACAGAGGCTACCTTGGCCCATCACCCTTGTAGCCCTGGACTCCCAGCTGACCTGGCTGCATTCCATGCACCAGCCAGGGGAAGCAGTCCAGGGTCAGTGGCAGCTGTTTTTACTGAGACCCCACTGTTTTACGCCCACCCCACCTTGCAGAGCAATTGCAAGCAGGGCCAGCAAGTAGGGAACCCTTGGGAAAAGGCAGCCACCATGACCTTAATTTTTGCTATGCTTCCCTTGAGCAAAAGGCTTCTGCCTAAAACACAGGTTCCAGAGGCATCTCCTACACCAGGGGCCTCTGGGAAAAAGTAGGATTATATAACTAAGACTTGTCCTGATAAGGAAATGAAAAAAAAATACAGTAAATTAGCTAACAAGTATTGGGGCTTACTGTATTCCGGGCTCTGTACTTTTTCACTGAATCCTAATCTAAGAGGCAGTTGCCATGATTATCTCAAGTTTACAAATGAGGAAACCATGGGTCAGAGAAGTTTAAAAACTTAGCCACTCTATAGAATGGAAGAAAATATTTCAAATCACCTATCTGATATGGGACTTGCATCTAGAATGTATAAACTCATTACAACTCAATAATTAAAAAGACAACTTCAACTACAAATGAGCAAAGAATCTGAATAGACATTTTTCCAGGGATGATGCACAAATGGCCAGTAAGCACATGGAAAGACGTTCAATATCATTAGTCATGAAGGAAATGCAAAGTAAAACCACAATGAGATATCCCTTCACACCCACTAGGAGGGTGATAATAAAGGCATACGATAACAAGTGTTGACAAGGGTATGGAAAAAGCAGATCCTTCAGATACTGCTGGTAGACATACGAAATGGTGCAGCTGCTTTGGAAAACTGTCTAGCAGTTTACAAAAAGGTAAACATCAAGTTACCATTGACCAAGCAATTCCATTCCTAGGTGTCCATACAAGCAAAATGGAAATGCACATCCACATAGAAGCTTCTGCACAAATGCTCATAGCAGCCTTATTCATCATAGTCAAAAAGTACAAGCAATCCAAATATCCTCACTCATGAATGGGTAAAAACTGGCTCCACATCACACAGCCTGAGTAAATGAAAATTAGACAGGACCCTTGAATTTCTACCAAGACAAGTATGATAACAGAAAAGGAACAGAAGTCGGTGGTGAGGAAGGAAGCTTAAGCTGGTGAGGCTGTGGACAAGAAGGGTCACCTGAAACATAAAGACATTTACCCCATATTCCTGTGCGATTCCGATGGGAATCCTCCAGAATTCAGTGATGTCTCTGAGTTCCCTCACTAAGCAGGAGAGCAGCAGGTGGTGTGGGGGTGGGAACATGACACAGGAAAGCATGT
Organism: Anoura caudifer; assembly: GCA_004027475.1. Lineage (NCBI taxonomy): Eukaryota > Metazoa > Chordata > Mammalia > Chiroptera > Phyllostomidae > Anoura > Anoura caudifer. Next base: position 75,112 of record PVKU01003620.1, read on the forward strand.
ATCTGAGTCTGACCTGAAGGGGCATGATATGTTCCTTTTAGAGACCATCCTGGCTCCTGTCACCCCAGGGTCTGATGCACTGCAAATACTCAACAAGTATTTGATGAATCAGATTGAATTCTGTCTCTAAACACTCTCTTGGGAACCCCATACCCAGCACAGCACCAGCATCTAACACAGTACTTTGTACATTATAAACATTCAACAAGTATTTGAGGAAGGGATGGGTGGTTGGGGGAAGAAGTACCATTTAGCCTGAGAGGCAGGCTACTGTACATTTGTGAGACATATCAGAATGAGGAAAATGAAGTACCAAGTTTAACTCCCAAGGAAAAAAAGTATGTGTTCATGCTTCAGCCCCAAAAGCTTATCCTCCTCACCCAGCATCACCACCACCAGTGAAACTGGACATCTGGAATTTGGGGCATGGCTTTAAAGAATCTCCCAATTCTTGGTTTGTAGTTTGGTAAATGGCAACAGACATATTTCTACCTAGAACACACCTTAGAAATCCCTGAACTATTGAAGAAAAATAAGCCCGGGAGAACAACTGTCATTTTGTGGGAGCGTGACAAGTGGCTGTGGAATTTCCCAAGGATAACCTGAGCCAAGGCCAAGAGTTCGCACATCAACAGCAGTGCCTGTAATACCAAAGTTCAGGAAATTGACACCGTGTCTGTCCACATTATTTGAACTGATTACTGGCTCTGGATAATTCACTCCCCCAGAAAGTGTGGCCACAGAACCATGGTTTTGCTGAGAGGTATTACAAAGGGAAAAAAGAAACCTTCCCCAGAAGGCCTGCTGTGACATTTCCCACAGGTAAGCTGTGATAAAGGACCAGCTGGAGACCACAGACCCAGTCGCTTCCCCAGAATGGCCCCGGGAGACACATTCCCAGTCCAGAACCTCAGAAGCCTATTCACCCACTGCAAGCAGCAGGATGATAAGGACAAAACTGTCCCCTGAGGAGAACTGTGTCCTTGGGCAGAGCAGTGGGGCGAACTAATTTCTAATAATGAGGCTGTAAGCTATAGTGTTTGTCTACAAAACAGACTGATTCATGAAGAGTAAATATGTCAACTAATTCAAGAGACACGCTAAATCTCCTTTGTTTTCTGAAGTTCAGGTTTCCTGGCTCTGTAAAATGTGATGCACGCCTTCAATGTGTGCAGCAGAATCCGTGAGATTGCAGAATGCCACATTAAACTCACAGCTCCTGGGCTAATGAGGGTGAGTCCATTTTGCAGTAATGAATTGTTGGTAATAGCCCATCACGGAACAGATGTTTCATCCGTCATTGCACTGAGACACCCACACTCCAGAGTACTCAGATAGCCTGGGGAGGCGGCACAGCCTGGGGAGGGTCCCTCATCTCTGGACTCCTGAGTAGAGCAGGTCCATGAAGAGAATCAGTGGGTGCCTACACAGTGTGATTGGAGGCCCCCAAATCTTCCCTACATCAAGCTATGTCCCCACCCACCTGTCATAGGGCTTAAAATATACTCTTTTGCATTGCTTCCTATTAAAATGTAAATATGTCACCTGGAAGAAGTAACAGATTAAATTAGCATCCATTATTACTTATTTTCACATTAGGGAAGGCTGGGCCCTGAGGGAGAGGAGGGCAGGTAGTCAGTGCTGAAAGGTGACAAAGACACCTAAGAAAGTCCCAGGTCAAAGGGGCGGGTCCAGGCTGGGCCCCCCGTGTGCATGCCAGCCTAGTAAATATTTGACCATCCCATTACACTGATGCTGTGGGTTTTTAAGTATATATTTTCCCAATTACCTGAGCAACTCAAGGGAGGGGGGTATAATTTATTTATCTTAGCAAATTCCCAGAACCTGGCACATAAATATTTAGAAGATCCCAAGTACCTCTCCAATAAGTGTTTGCTGAATAAGTGAATTTTATCCTCACAAACCTCTAAAGAAATCGGAGGAGGTATTATTGCTATTTTGTAATTGGGGAAACTGAGTCTCATGGAGGCCCATTTACTTGCCCATGCACAGGGAATTGAAGAGACACAAGCTGTGGACACACAAAAGGGCAGAAAAGCATGTGCACTTTGAGGGGAAGAGAGCATTATAGGAGGTAAGACTGGAATGAATCAGAGCCAGATTTGGGGTGCTTTTGAACATCAACCTGAAAGGGTTGGGTGTTATTCAGGAAATGCTGGAAGTTTGTTTAGAGACTGGGAATGCAGGAAGCCGAGAAATACGGTGAAATGCGCAAAGTTGTATTTTAGAAAGATTATTGGCAAAGAGGATAATAGGAGAAGGAGCTGAAGAATCAAGAGATTAATGACTAGTTAAGAGAACCGGAATAGTAGCAGCGGAACTAGAGGGGGCTGCACATTTGAGAGACTCCGGGAACAACACACAGAACAGTCTCAGTGACTGATGAATGAGAAGTGCGTGAGGGATGGGAGGAATGAGAGACAGTCACTAGATTTCAAACCCACTTAACTGAATGACAGCAAACCGATAGCAGTAGGCAGTCTGGACAAGAAGCCAGTTTTTGGCCAAGGCTAGTAAGTTCCACTGTAAACCTGTAGAGTAAGGTGACAATGGAACACCCAAGTGAAGTTGTTCGTGTGACAGTTGGAAATTTGGTGTCAGACTCTCAAAGAGATTCAGCGGAAGCCATGAGATTAGATGCGATCGCTGAGAAATAGCAGGAAGTGAGTCCAAGTGAGAACCTCCCCAAGTGAAGAAGATAGGGTGGTGACACTTGAAGCCCAGGGACAGTGGGTGAGAAAGGTAGACGTGACCGTGCTAGGTGCTGCAGAGAGTCCAAGAAAAGGAGAAGAAACATTATTGCATCTCAAGGATAGGCCCTCTCTGGTTTTTTGTCAGAGGACACCTCAGAAGAGTGGAAAGGGCAGGAAAATCTAAATGGAGTAGGGGGCAGCCAGGAGAGGGAATGATGGCAGGAGGAGAGAGAATCTGCTCTGCTGTGGCAGGGAGAGCCGAGCCAAGGCTCATGTTATTTGTTTGCCCCTTCAACGTAGAGAGAGGGAGGCTTATTTTGTATGAAGGGGAAGGAGCCGGCACGGAGAGACTGAAATATGAAAGAGAGCGGGAGACACTGGGGAAGGCATGGCATGGAAGCAGCCGGAAGGGAGGGGTGAGGAGGGCCAGGTGAGGGTGAGGAAAGGAGGAGGAGGCAGTGAGGAGAGATGGCGTGAAGGGAGGGAAAGAAGCAAGCTGAGAGGCAAGTCCAAACGATTGTTTCACTGGAAAAATCAGAAAAATAAGTCCCCAGGGTTCAGTCTAGCAAAAAAAGAAGTAGACCCCCCCCCCACCCAGGGAATAGTATAGGCAAAGGACTAGATTCAGATGTTGCCAAGATTTGACCAAAGTAGGAGATGAGAAAAAATCATTTCTAAAGTTAAAATCTCATGTATACATTGCTGACAGTCCAAACAATGAAGTCTGCACCTAGAATTAGGAGGTCAGTGAACACCCCTGCTAGAGAGGTCCTGAGACATCACCTGACCCAAATCTCACTTCGCCAACTAAGAAAATAAGGCCCAGAAAAGTGAAGTAAATTAATCAAGATCACACAGCTAGGTAAGGGTGAAATCTGGACCAGAACCTAGGATTCTTGACTCTTCGTCAAATAGCAACTCTGCGCGCTAGATTTCCTGGGGTAATTCCAATCATATATGATTTATTCTTTCCAATAATGATGACTTTATTAAATATATAAGAAAATATTATTTCATTTTGGTAACTCCAACTGGCTTTTCATATTAGAAATTTGAAAAAGCAATAACTAAGAAAAAGCAAATCATCTGTCAGAAGATGCCTCCCAATTTTTGGTTCTGCAAATACAGTCACTGTGATCACAGGCAGAGGTATAACAACAAGTGTGGCTCTGGAGTCAGAGCGGCTGACTGCCAATCCAGGTGAACCCACCACTTATTGCTTGTGTGACACTGAATGGGACACTTGACCTCTGCTGCAAGAGGGGCCTCGGCCCTCCCAAGGAGGCAGAGAGGAAAGTGAGGCAGCAGCAATCAGCCACGCTGTCACCACTGCCCGGAGCATGATAAAAACGTGGCTGGTGGAACCCACAGAGGGAAGCAGCCAAGCTGTGACTAATAACGTTTTCTCTTTGGAATAATCCCTGTGTTTCAGCCAGAGATGATGCGGAGGATTTTTGAGAGGCAGACCTGAAGAGAAAATGTAATTACTTTCTTCCTGCACTTGTATTTCAAGGTGGTGTCCTTTTAAAATAAAAAAAAAAAAAAAAAGGCACTTGAGGGGCATAAGGGAGGCGGCAGGAGAGAAATGAAGGATGGAGAAGAATCATTCGTGCTGAAGTGTGTGACATTTCACCAAAGTGACTCCCTTTGGGAGCAGCTGGTACAAATGTCATTCAGCTAAGACAATAGGAAGCAGAAGAGACAGGTGGGCTGTGCAGGAAATAGAATGACCCACCCTTCCTCTCACCAACCACTCCCCTCCCCACAAATCCTGACTTTCTGGGAAGAGGTCAGGACCAGGAACAGCTGAGGTCACTGGCCTTGGGGTGGCTGCAGGCAGCCTTCACTGCCATCATGAAGAAGAACATACCCAACTCCAGGACAGCTGCACCAACAGCAGAGTCCTGGGCGGGCGGGGGGGGGGGGGGGCAGGGATGTCTCTGTCCAGAGGCAGAGAAGCTCTGAACCCCATGTGGGCCAGAGGACCAGGAGCGAGAACCATGTAGCTGCTTTTGCCAGAGCATCTCATCTATCAGTGTGAGTCTCTAGGGCAGGCAACCCCAGGATCCTTCAAGCTGATGATCTGGAGGCATAAAAGAAGGAAGGAGAAGAGAGAGAGTTAAGCTAACCCAAAGTTGAATCCAGCCTTGCCATTTACTATGTGAACTTGGCAAAGCATTTAACTCCTGTGCCTCAGTTTCTTCCTGTGAAAAAGAAGGGTAATACAACTATGAGGTGATGGGAAGATGAGAGATGTAGATGTCTCAAGTACCTGCAGTGAGCAGGTGCTTGATAAACAGCAGTATTTCATATGCACATGGATTATGAAGAAAAGTCAAATTCATGTGCAGATCCCTGGCTGAGGTCTCAAAGTCATCCTGCAGCAGGATGAACATTCATAAAACTCAAAAAGTCATGATGAGACTCTTCTTTCAGGCTATGGATGCTTCTAGACAGTTGCTTCCTATCTCCAGAGATTGATGAGACCTTCAGAACTAGTGAAACCTTCTGGGACCTGGGATACTTGAACCACTGGCAAAACTACTTAAAAATCTGTGCTTTTTATTTACTTGCAATGATTTATGCCTCCACGTACTTTCCAAAAACATTTGCTGCAACTCACAGATGTGAAATCTACTTGGCAGTATAGCATTTGGTACATAGTAGGTGTGTGCTTACTGTTGACTGGGTTCTTGAGCTTTCATTAAGGCCTGTCAGAATGCGCTGTCCAAATGCTGATCTGGAAGGGTTCCCGCCATTCTGGAAATTGGTGGTGTCCATATAAATCAGGGCCTTACAACTACCAACCAGACAGGGCTGGGTCTTATGAACACTCTAACAGATAAATTCAAAGAAATAGCTTTGGAAGAGATTAAGCTTAAAGCAAGTTGTCATTAAACATCAACAAAAATAGTCACAAGGAAGAGCAAGTGACATGGGAAGAAAACTTACTGAACAAGTTGGAATGAGAGTTTCTTCAATCTGGCAAACACAAGTGACTTACACAGTTCTGTTTCAGGAGTAGAGGAGAGAAATTGTTTAATGAACTGAGGCTTTCTGCTTTTCAGAAAGCATCATGTATTGACTCTCATCTGCCAGCATCTCCCTGCTCAGATGGGATGTCTCCAAGCAGAACAAGATCCTTCCTAGCCCTAAAACTTGCTGTGTGCACTTCAATAAACTGCTTAGCTTCCCTAACCCAGAGGTTTCCTGTCTGTAAATGGAAATAAAAAGTGACCAGAGCCCCAAAGCTATAGCCACAATCCAAAAAGATTTAAACTATAATAGAAAATTTTAGGGTGAATTGAAAAATACTTCTTATTCAAGGTTCCAATGATTGGACCCTTGTTTTATATTTTATATGTTTTATATTTGTTTTATACTTGGGATTTTTTGTTTGTGTGCTTTGTTTTTAATATACATCTCTATTTTTTTTAAGTGGAGATCTTTTAGTTTCAGCTAAACATGTCTTTGGGAAGTAAACTTTTGGGCCTTAAGACAATAACCAAGGTCTCCTAATTGAAACTAAAATACCTACGAGGGACTAAGCTGTCACTTGAGTGGTGACTTGCAAGCCTGATTACATGAAGTTCAGTATGAGGAGTGGCTCTCTAACAGTTGGGACTCCCTGACAATGGAATGCATCCTTCCACTAGAAAATGACTTTCCTGCATGTCCTCTGGGTGTCTTGTGAGACATTGCAGAGGACAAGTCACAGATGGCAAGGAAGGTTGACTATAGGGTACTTATCCACACACTGGGTCCCCATTAGTACACACCAGTGAATACCCAAGAAGCCACCTGCTGCACAGAGAGAGCAGGAAAAGGGAGCCCAGCCTAATTTTGTTTTCTTGCCAATTAGGTGCTCGGACAACTCAGGCACTGAAATATACACAGTGTCTGTGCTTCATTAACAAGCTGGAGGAGACAAGTGCTAACAATTGATGGATACATGAGCATCAGGCATCGGGAGAACAGCAGCAGAGTCTGCCCGCCAGCTCTCCCTCCGAGGCAGTGACCAGCGCTCCACTGTTCCCAAAAGAAAGACCTATAGACGCAGACTCAGCCATGTGTAGGTGCTGCCCCTGACCCGTGAGGAGGGAAGCAGATGACAATGTGGTTCTCCATTCTCCTAATTATCCACAGATGCCAGCCCTGAGCCCCTCTGGACTGGAGAGGCAATGTATGTGACAAAAGGCAGGCTTCCCTGACCCATTCACCAAGGAACCAGTAAGACTGTGAGTTGTGAACGGGTCCAGACCAGGAGTGGCAAGGAACAAGCAGCCCTGCCAGGAGGGCCTTTGACCCAGCAGCTTCAACCTTGCTCAAAGTGGGTGGCAAATCAAGAGGCTGAATGGGATCTCTAGAAGCCTCAGTAGGAGAATCACAGCACAGACCTCCAGGGTGTGGGAGCAAAGGCATGCCTTCCCCACGGATGTCTCTTCTTCTGAGAAGCCATTCCTGGCCTGTTTGTTACCGGGCTGCGGCAGAAACTAAACACCTAACCAGGAGATGTACAGTGGCCGCAGGGTCTGAGTTGCCCATCATGAACTGGGTGCTATCTGATCCTTCAAATCAATAAGTGTGAATGTACACAAAAGCATTCTATCACCAAAAAAGAAGAGACATATTCAAGAAGCTGAAATTACTGTGGACCTGCCCAGCAGGAACTGTAGCCACAAATGAGGAGAGAAGGTCACCAAGACCCTTCAAGTCCAGTATCTCCAAGCGAAACTTCCATCCGGGCAGTTATACGAGGACCAGCACTCATGTAAAAGAACAGAGCAGTGGCCCTTACATGGGTCAATTCTGCCCCCAATGTCTGAAGACAAGTTTGAGTGTGACAACTAGGGGAGTGCTATAGGCACCTAGTGGGCAAAGGCTAGGATGCTATTAAAAAATCCTAAAATGCACAAAGCAGTACCTCCCCCAACCTAACAAAGAATTATCTGACCCAAAATGTCAAGAGTGGCATGACTGAGAAACATTGTAGAAGAAAGGAAAAGAAGAGAAAATGGACGAAGTCAGAGATTAACATATACCCAACACAAAACATGCACATTAATAAACTTCCTTATTTCCACAACAAGTTACAAGGTTATAGTTGATATTCTTTCACTCATCTCCTGTTTCTTCTGCATGCGTGTTAATTCTCCTGGACATAGGGGTCCAGCTTTCCCCAGATCCTCAGAGGAGATTTATTGCCAGAAAGAGTTTGAGTCCCTCTCTACATAATTACTTATCTCTCCCTCTTCCTGCCCCAGACCAACTTCAAGGAACAACAGGCCTAGGTCACTGACAGGAACGCTTTTCTTAACACCCGTCAATCTGATCTAGAGATTCCCAAGGCAAGTATTTTTTGGCTCGGGGTCACTTTCATTTGTGTGAAAAATAAGGATAGTTGAAATTTTCATTATATTATGATTCCACATGGATGAATTCAGCATTACAATAACTCTTTTCATTCATTTAACCAATAAATATTTATTGAGCACCTACTCTGTGTCAGTTGCTATGCTATGAACGTAAAGAAAGCAACTTCTGCCTGTCTTCACAGAGCTTAGGACTATGGTTCTATCATCATCACTGTCATTTCCATCACAGGCGTGTTGGACTGGGAGACCAGAACTCATCTCTCATTTGGTTCTTTTCCCAAGAATCTATAATTCCCTTAGGTCATCTCCTGCCCTGGGTCTAACCTTCCCAGCACTTGTTGGTTGGAGGAAGTGTCAAGCAATGTCCCATTGTTTTTCACTGTCTCCAGAAACTTTTTTCCACAGCTTTCCACCCTTCTATCCCTGGGTTGTGAGTTACCCCCTATTCTCTGCTTAGCCTGGAACTCTGAAGGATATACTAGGGAAAGACCAAATGCACACACTTAAAATGAGAATGAAAATGTCAATTTTCTTCAAGAGGCCAGAATACCCTGGCTCTAATTGGTAGAGTCCCCTAACCTAATATTCTTATATTGCACCCAGACTAGAATACTTACCTCTGAGGTTTTTGGATTGGTCCACAGTGCAGGCTTCCAGCTAGAGCCAAAGCTGATTAGCTCCTGGCCTTGAGTTTGTCTAGAAGTGTCTGGTATCTCTGAGGCACAGCTTGCCAGAGGCCTTTCTCCATGGTGGTCTAGAACTTACCTGAGAAAGAATACCAGGGCTGGAAAAGCTATTCTGGAAGCTCAGCTCAAAATTAAGGAAGAAACATCTACAAGTGTGTCCTCTGCTTGTTTATTGGTTCAACTCCCATTGCTTGACCTTCTGATCCATGGCCGTACCTTCTGTGATGGTTCTTATCTATTGTGCTTCCTGTCATCTCTATTTTTAGCTTGTAGTTAGCGTCTTGAAGTGATATCCTGCTATTCAGTTTAAATCAGAACAATTTACACTACGTTTTTGTGGTTAAGAGTGTGCTCAGAATTTTGGAGTTTTTCACTTTTCTTGTGTTTATTTTTTTTATTTTTATTCAGTAAATATTTATTAAGCATCTCCTTTATGCTAGGCCCTCTTTTGAGCACTTAGAGTTTACATTGACAGAGAAAGTAGTGACAGAAAATAAACAAATTGACAGAGGTATGAAAACACCAAAGCAAGGTCGGAATAGAGAGTGTCTCGGACAGGGAGCAGGGTTGCACAGAGGCCAGGAGGCTGTGAGAAAGGAAGGGACGGAGCAACCTGAAGAAAGTGAGGCATCAGCCATGCCAAATCTGGGGAGAGAGCATCTCAAGCAGAGGGAAGAGCAAGCACAAAGGTCCTCAGGCGGGAACACACTTGACGTGTTTAAGGGCCAGGCTGGCTGGAGCACAGTTATCCCGGGGGCCTGTGTGAAATAAGGTCAGAGACATGAGCAGAATGCAAATCACATCAAATCCCACGAGCCACAGTCGAGTGTGGGTCTCATTTTGAGCATGATGGGAAACATCAGAGGAATGTGAACAGGAAAGAGGCGTGACCTGATCGACATTTTTAAAAAGAATCACTCTGGTCACTACAAGGAAAATCTCCTAGAGGGAACCAAGAGGGTAAGCTGGGAGACCATTTAGGAGGCAATGCTAGACATATAAGAGGGATGGTGAAAACTTGGGCTGCCGGAGAAGATGGTACCTAGGCAGGCTCGGGATAAACTTTACAGACAGCACTGACAGAATTGGCTGATCATCACACAAAGACTGAGAGAGAAAAAGCAGCATCAAGGATGGGTGCTGGGCTTTGGCCAGGTGGCACGTTACTACAACAGGTGGCACGTTACTACAATGGAGGAGCCTGCGAGAGGCATAGTTTGGAGAGGAGATGATGGGATACACAATCAAGCATGTGGTTTTGTGAGACAGACATCTAGAACTGTGGTGGGAAGTCAGGTTTACAGGGGTAAAATCTGGGGGTCATCAGCAGGTACACAGTATTTAAAGCTATGGCCTGAATGTGACCCTCTAGTGAGGGTCTTTAGATGATTAAAAAAAAAAAAGAAAAGAAAGGTCCAGAAATTGAGTTGGGTTAGAGGTCAAGGGGCAAGTGAGTTAGAAAAGGGGCTGCCCGTGAAGTGGGAGAGAAACCGGGTGTGGTGTCCTGGAAGTGAAATGTTTTTTAAAGTAATTTACGAGGGAGAGATGCAGAGGGTTTCAACTCTATCAGTAAGGTGTTCAGTCATAAACAGGAGGAACTCATTCTGATGCCTTTGCATCTTATGTAGGAATAAAATAATGTTTATAACAAAGACAGGAGTGACTGGCTATTTCAAATGCTGCTGAGAGATCAAGTAAGACAACAAAGAGAACTAAGCAGCTGTGTTTGGCAAACGTCTCACTAGTGATCGGGATAAGAACAGTTCTGAAGGAGGCCTGAAGACAAGAACCTCCTTGGAGTGGGATGAAAAAAGACTGGGAGCTGAGAAGTGGCAACTAAGCAAATCAGGAAAGTCTTTTGAGAAATTCCGCTGTGAAGAGGAGCAGAGACCTGGAGCAGAAGCTAGGGGAAGACATGACCAAGGAAATTTGGGGACTTTGTGTGCTTGTTTGTTTTAGGTCGCTGAGCTGAGCAAGAATTATAGCATGTCTGTAGGCCAGTAGAGGAGAACTAATAAATCACCCAAGAGAGAAGGGGGAAGGGGAAATGCAGCATACTTCAGTAGACAAGAGAGAGGGTGATCAGGGCTACATGTGGAGGCCTCGGGCTTCGTGGAGCAGGGACTGCTCATTGTTATACAGAGTGGATACCAAGGAGAGGACTCTGTACAGGCTGAGTACAAGGCTCTCAGAGGCATGGAGATTAATAACAGATCTAGTGATGGGCAAATATAGTTCCACTCTGACTTCCTCTATTTTCTTGAAAACAAAGCTCTCAGAGGCATGTAAATTAATAACAGATCTGGTGATAGACAAATATAGTTCCACTCTGATTTCTTCTACTATTTTCTTGATCACTTGATAGGATGAGGAGGCCTTTTCGAGGTTAAGGAGGGAGCAAACAAAAGGTAGAAAGAATCTTACAGACTTGAAGAGCCTATTAAATAACAACACATAGTTGTGTTGTCAGCACAACACATAGCTCTGCCAGACAGAGCTGGGGGTTCACTTGAGCCTGGTGGTGTAAATTTAATGTGTGCTGGTCTTTCCAGCCACTCTTTGCTGACCATGAACAGAGGTGAAGGAGCAGGTGTGAGCTGAACCAGTGTTGATGTAAAGAGAAGGGTGAGGTGTATGGCATTGCAAGATGTAGGTGAGTCCCGGGGTGGAGCACAGATCCTCTGCCCTCATGGAGAGCTCCCTTCAGGAATTTTTTTCTTTCCTATCTAAGAACCTCAGTGAAGGACCAACCCAGTTTGTCAGGGAAGTTCTTATCGTGTTTAACTTCAGAAGGGAGGGGGTTGGGGCTAGATCTCTTCTCCCAGGAGGCTCCTTGGCCCTTCATGCAGCTATTGCTTCCCCAGGGGCCAGCACTACCCACCAGGGAGAATAGGAAAGCGAATATAGCTGGATTATCCCCGCTGTCCCCAAGCAAACAGGGGCCTCTTGTGGATTTCCCCCCAGGAAAATCAACAGCTGTTCCCTGGCTACTTTCTCTGTCAACCTGACAGTGGGCAAGCACAGGGGTGAGCTGGATGCTCAGCATTAGTAGGTGGAAGCATGAGCTAGAGAAAAACAAATGACTTATCTGTTCTTCCATCTGCTAGAGCTCACAGAAGCTTGGGCTGCACTCTTCATTTCAACAGAATTTAACAAAATAAACCAGGCGCCCTGCAGTTCAATAAAAATGACTTGGGCTTTGGTTTAAATCTTGCTACTTGTATGCAGAAAAGAGTCAGAAAAACTGATGCAAAGACAGGTGAATCTCAGCTTTGGCAAAGGACGTGAAACAGATTTGGAGAGTAGGGGACAACAAGGTAAAGCATTGGTTGCATGCGTGTGATTGACAGGCTGGTCCCTGAAAAACAACTGCCTAGTGCCCCTGCTCTTTGCTGTGTCCACCTCATCAGCAGCCAGGCAGCCAACGCCCTCAGGCTCCTCTCGTCTCCTGGAGGAGGCCACACTTGCCCTGCCCTCCCAGCTGGCCGCCGATACTCCCTTCCCCATCCCTAATCACAACCAATTCTCACTTCTTCTGTGAGCTCATAGGAGACTAGTGTTAACCTGGTAAATTAATTCAAGCTGATGCAAATTACAGCTTAATATGTTACCCTTCCCAGACAACATTTATGTTTTTAAAAATGGAAAACAGGAGCGCCTCTCTCAGCCCCTTTGAGGTCAGATGTGGAAGGTCCACCTGTTCCTTCTGATAATCACATGCCACACCAGGGCAAGTGGCACCAATGTCAAATCCTTCCAAAAAAAAACAGGAGATTTCCATCTTAAGAAAATATGTTTATAATGCACTTGGTTACTGCCTATATTACTCCAACATATGCAGATGAAATTCTCTGTTCAATCAAAAATGAATAGTGTTTTGCTTAATTTCCTCTTCTGCACCAGGGAGGGTGAGTTACCTAAGACTGGAGGAGAGACAAGGAGGCACCTGCCCATCTCCAGCACAGAAGACCTGTGTCCAGGACTGGCAGCCCTGCCCAGGCCACTGCAGGGTCTTCTGTGCTGGTCTGGGCGCCAGGCAGCAAGGTGTCAGGCAAGACCTGTTCCAGTAGCCTCTGTGCATCTGGGAGAAGCAGAGGGGAGACCCAGGCTGCCAGGGGAACCAGAAAGAAGTTCTGGCGTGGCATGTAACTTGTCACCTCACCAGAAAACTCTGTGGCAATATGTGTATGAGTCTGCGCATCAGGGAATCAGAACTGTTGATGTCTAGGTTTGTCACAAGAAGCCCTAAGCCTGGTACAGACATGGTAGCTAAGGCGCAAACAAGCTTTCCTCAACTTCTCTCAGCTTTCCTTGGCCTGTGAATGAATAAAAATCCAGCCTCCTCCTTTTCCAGGTGCTCACAGCCTGCCCTCCCACCCCACAATGGAGAGAGGCCGACCCCTGCTGCTCCAAAGGAAGCAGACACAGGGACAAAGGCGGAGGCTGCTGCCCAAGGAGCCCCTGGACAGCCTGGAGACCCAGACCAAGCAGCAGGCAGGGAGGGGCTGCCCATGCAATGACAGTGCCCACCAAGGCTCACAGTGACCTCTGTGTGGCCTCCATAAACACTCCCCCATTCATCCACCCATCCATCCACTCACCTGTTATTATTTAGCTCAAGAAACCAGCAGGAAGCCTTGCTCCGGGACACAACTGATGACTTCCAAGAGGGGTGGCACACATCAGTCCCCAGGGGGGTCCTTTCCCTACTCACCAGTGAGCTGAGGCATGGTGGTACTGTGAGGAAAGTGTTGGTCTGTCTTTAGGGGTCAAGGGAGAGTCCAACATCTTCCTGTAAGGACAAAGCAAAGAGCTGCAACCTAGTTCCCACCCAGTGGTGAGGAGCCAGAGCACACACGTCGCTGTGCCCACCCCCAAGCCTTGTTCCTTCTACAAACGCAATGCTCTCCTGAGTTAATCTTCCACTAAATGTCTCCATGCTTCTGGAACTTCAATTACAGCCCCCTCCACCCTCAGGCAGATGCTGCCATGGGTGCAAACACGATTTAAATCATCACGCAGTTTTTTTCATGTGCTTCCTCATGCTGCTACTCTCTTCCCACCTCTGCTCTTGACAAAAGCCCCTTTCAGTTTGCCTCTCCTTCCTTCATCTCCAAAAAGCGCCCCGCAGCAAGATTTCCCCTTGCACGTGGCCCTCTGAATTTCTTCTCCCTGCATGTTCTTGTCTCAAGGATTCTCTCTGGTTTACGCTTCTGGTTTTCCCCCTCCCAGCTAGCTGGCATTTAATTTGAAACCCTTTTTGCTTTCTGCCACTCCCCAAGATGCCGTGATCTCCAGGCCCCCACCTTAATCTGAAGCGTTGGCACACACCCACCCCCCAGAGCTGCCCTATCTTACACGAAACCCAGACGTTGACTCCTCTTGACTCTGGCTTCCAGGCTGAAGGTCTGGCTTCCAGAGGCTTCAGGTCACATCACAGGCCCACACCCTGACTTCACATGCCTCTCTTTCCTGGAAATAGAAGATAGATTATGAGCAATTCTAGTGTTTGCATTACTTCCTTAGGATGGAAAGAAAACCCCAGAATGTTGGTATCCCAGCTCCACAAAAGGCAGTTTTACCAGGTTGTTTGCTAAGACCCCAGGGTTCCTACCACCTCTCTCACATTCCCAATACATGTCCCTCCCCTTTCCTTTTCGCCTTTGTGGCAATAGAACCAGCAGGCTTTATGAAGAAGTAACTCAAGGCTGAATGTCGCCCCCATCACGGCAACACAAGTTTCTCCTGCAAGTTTGTTAGGAAACAGGGACCAGGAGATGAAGCTCCAAATGCCCAGTCAAGCCTTCTTCTCCAGTGCTGTGTTGCCTTCACACGGTGGATTTTTTTTTCAGACTTCAAGTGCAGAAAGGGCTACATAAATCCTCTTCTATGATAAATCATCCTCATGAAAGCATATAAAGAAAGAAGCAATATTTAAAATATTGTCTGGCTGGCTGTCCTAACTCAGACCTTCCCCTCATTTGACCTTAAAATATAAAGTCATAGGAAAAAAGTCAAAGACACCTGAAAACTGTAAAAACTAAGACTACAATTAACCGATTGCTTGAATTCAGGAGGAGCCTCTGCTACCCACCAGGTCAGTGGAGCTGGAGGGTGAAATAGGTGGTGAGGCCAGACCACGCCACTGTCCAGGAAGAAATGGATCTCCCACTTCCTCAGTGTGGCAGGGTGTGCTCTCAGAAAACAGGCGCTGGGTAGAGACAGGAGCAGGACCATTCATAGTGCTCCTAGAAGCAAATCCAGGGGAAAGAGGGAGGTGGGATCGGCAAAGACAGAAGCTGAATAGAAGCTTGAAGGTCTCTATTCCCATGGAGAAACAGGGAGTATGCAAGAATTTAGAAAATATACTCTTTTCTTTCCTTTTCCTAAATAATAAATATATATATATATATACTTAAAGATATATAACACCCTAGCTCATGCATAAGACAAGAAAATAAAATAAAAGGTATAGAAATTGGAGAAAAAAACTTTCTTAGTTCACAGATGATATGATCATCCCTGTAGAAATCCAAAAGATTTAACAAGGTTGGAGGATACAAGGGTAATACATAAAAATCAATTGCTTTCCTATGCATCAGAAATGAAAAGGGAATTTGACATTAAAAACACAATACCATGTACATTAGCATGTTCAAAAACAAAGTACTTTGGTGTAAAGCTAAAAAAATATATATGCACAAGAGCAAAGGAAAATTAGAAAACTGTGATGAACAACACCGAAGAGCACCTAAGTAAATGGAGAGGTAGACTTCAGGAAGATTGTGGCAAGATAGGTGGAAATGGAGTCCACTTCCCCGGTGCACAGGTGAAACACCCAGCCAATCTTCTGAAGAACAGAGTGAACAGCCAAGGGTACCCCAGCATATATGAAGATTGGAGACCAAACATTGTAGAGGACATTGAAAAATCAGACAGTAAGAAGAGCACTTCAGGACAATAAGGTCCCTGGGACCAGCGTGGGGACCAGGGTTGCTGCAGCCCCAGGGCAGGCGCCCGCCAGGTCTGCCACAGGATTCTTGGGGGAGAGCCAGGTCAATGGCTCCCTTGCCAAACAAGGTTTGAGCAGCACCAAGAGGGACCTGGATGCTTGAAGTCACAGTGGGGAAATGAGGACAAAGTAGCAAACACAGAGGTGGTGTGCACACTGACACTGTGGACACCAGCTGGGAAGAGTTGGGCAGTGACAGACCTGATCCAGTCAGGCCCGGGTCTGGTTGGACAGTTGGGTTGTACGAGAGGCCAGGTGCTTGTTTAGAGTGGCAGGCTTGAGTAGGAGGAATTTTTCAAAAAGAAAAAGAGAAAAGGGAGGCACTCAGAGGCTGTTTGGAGAATTCTCTGCAGCAGCCACCCCTGCTTCCTGCGCCCCTAACTCTGCCCAGCCAGGGTGATGTGCTCCCACTGAGGAGGCAGAAGCACCAAGCTCACACCCAAAGCCCCAGGAAGGTGTGCACCCGAACCTGCCAGCTGCCCATCCCGCCCCAGTAGCGGAAGCTGAGTGCTCACACCCACAGCCCCAGGACAGAGTGCACCTGACCCACCACCCAGAGGCACCTCACACCAGCCTCTGTGCCCCAGGGGCAGCAGCAGAGGAGGCACACTCTGCAACTGCAGCCAAAGCAGCGCCCCTGCCCTGCAGGGCCAACTGGCTCTCTAACAGGAAGGCGAAGCCCCCCACCCCCTGCGGAGGAGAGCTGTAGGGCTCAGGGAGTCAGCAATTCCCAGAAAGACTTAACTCACTGGGGAGGCTGGAGGGACTCTGAGAGTCCCTAGCATCTAGGACAGCAAAGAGCGAGAAGGTGGTATGTGAGTTACCCTAATTAGTGCACCTCAAGGACAGTGCAACTGGGGGACTAAAGGCATAGGCTGGGTCCAGAACAGCCCTGGGGGCCCAGCAGCAAACTGAGGAACTGGGGTGGAGGCTAGGCAACTGCAAAGAGTGCAGCTCAGGAAGCAAAACCAATCCCCCCTCAGCCAGCTGCAGCCAGGAAGACCAGCAGAACTGGCTTGGCCAGTTTGAAGCCAGCAGGAGGCTCTTTTTTTTTCCTTCTTACTTTTTTTATTCCTTCTTCTTTTCTTTCCTTTTTTATTCCTTCTGCCTTCCTTCCTTTTTTCTTTCTTTCTTTCTTTCTTTCTTTCTTTCTTTCTTTCTTTCTTTCTTTTTTTTTTTGAATTCCCACAAGTGAACAGTAAAACCTAGAACTGGGAAAGGACCAGAGTTGGACCCAAAGAGGGGTCATCCCAACAAATGAGACAGTAAGACAAATTTCACTTTACTGCTCCAGAGAACTTGCCAGTTACTATATATTTGTATTCTTATTTTTTCATTATTCGCACATCTTTTATTTTATTAGCATTTTTGTATTTCACTTCTTTCTGTTTAGTCTTCTTCATTTGGTTTGTTAAATTGCATTGTTTGACTGGTTTTCCTTGTTCTCTCTTTCATAGTGTATTTTTAATTTTCCTTCTTTCACTTCACTTGTGTTCCGATAGCACACTACTCTAGGTCAGGTACTTCCTATTCTTGTTATTCAGATCACTGTCATATGATTGTTGCTCCTTTATTATTGTAAATAATTGCTGTTCCATACAATTGTAACTACTACACTGCACCCCTCCCAGATCTTAGCTCACTTCACTGTTTCATGAACTTTATTACTGATGTGGTTAACTCTATTCTCTCACACAGTACACCTATTTTCTATCCTTTACTCTCAGTTTACCTCATAATCTGACCTCCCACAAGCTCACTGTTTTCTAGATCCAACTCCCTACAACAAGAGTCTTACCTTCTTTCCACCCTTTCTTAAAAGTGGCTAGTTGGTTCAAATATCACAGCTAACACTATAAATAGGCAAAGAATCTCCTATCTCTTCTCTACAGGTTGGTACTTTAAATACCATAGAATATACTCCTGCTCTCTTAAACCATTTTATCTCCCCCCTCCAACTGATCACAAAAAAAAGAGTAGGTGGGAGCAATGAACATCAGTATACCTGCTGAAAGAGGAAACCCACCAACAAAGGACCCACCAACAGATAACAATGGAAGAACATGAAGGAGGGAGTGGAAGCCACTAACCTCAACCAAGGACTGATCTGGAAATACAACTAAATGGTAGAGAAAATTACTCAGAACAAACAACTGAACAAGAGCGAGAGAGAAGCCTCAACCCCCATACATGTAGAAGAGCCAGCTTCAACACAACCTGTCCACACCTGCAAAACAGAATACAAGAAATAGTGGATGGAGTGACCCTCAGTTAACCAGCTAGAGGGAAGGACCCACCAAAACAAGACCCAAAAACAATCAAAACCCAATTACATCCAGAGAACCAGCATAAATGACAGCCCAATACCAGTGAGCTCACAAGATCAAGGACTGCACCACTGGATCTCATGGGTATTCTATCATAGAAGTTCACACCAGAAACCCAGGGAGGCAGAACAGACTAATTTGAGAAGCTGAGGCTGACAAGAAGAGTCTCACAAACAATGGGAAGGCAAAGAAACAATCCCCAAATGAAAGAAAAGGAGGAAGCCTCAGAAAGAGTGCTCAATGAAATAGAAGCAAGTCAACTATCAGATACTGAGTTCAAAACAATAGTTATAAGGAAGCTCAATGAACTCAGCGTGAATTACCAAAAACTATAGGGAAACTATAAAGAACTTACTGCAAACTATATCAGCATTAAAGAAGGACACAAAAACAATCAACAAGGGCCAAGAGAAAGTGAAGAATACAATTTCTGAATTAAAGAACATAGCAGAAGGCATCAAAAGCAGGCTAGATGAAGCAGAGGATCGAATCACTGAGTTGGAAGACAAGGTAGAAAAAATCTCCCAAAAAGAGCATGAAAAGGAAAAAAGACTCAAAAAGAATGAAGAGGGGTTCAGGGAAATGTACGACAACATGAAACAGAATAATATCCATATGACAGGAATACCAGAAGGAGAAGAAGAGGAGCAAGGAATAGAAAACCTGTTTGAAAAACTAATGATGGAAAACTTCCCTAATTTGATGAGAGAAAAAGCCACATATATCCAGGAAACACAGAGAATCCCAATCAGGAGGAACCCAAAGAGGCCCACTTCAAGACACACCATAATTAAAATGGCAAAATTCCGAGACAAAAAGAGAATGTTAAAGGCAGCAAGGGAGAAAAAGGAAGTAACATACAAGGGAGCTCCAATAAGACTGGCAGCTGGCTTTTCAATGGAAACTCTCCAGGCCAGAAGGGAATGACAAGAAATATTCTAAGTAATGAAAACCAGAGACTGCAACCAAGGCTACTTTATCCAGCAAGGCTCTCAATTAAAATGGGGGGCCAAATAATGAGTTTCCCATACAAAAG
The DNA here is from genome assembly GCA_004027475.1 of Anoura caudifer. NCBI lineage: Eukaryota > Metazoa > Chordata > Mammalia > Chiroptera > Phyllostomidae > Anoura > Anoura caudifer. The sequence continues at coordinate 94,262 of PVKU01003620.1, forward strand.
AACCCTCAAAGAATATACCTTCTCCAAACCAGCTCTACAAAAGATGCAAAAGGGTCTGCTTTAAGAACAGGAAGAAAAACAGTAAGAGAGAGAGGAACACAGGTACAAAAAAATGGCAATGAATAAGTACTGATTGATAATAACCTTAAACGTAAACGGATTAAATGCTCCAATCAAAAGGTGTAGAATAGCTGAATGGATAAGAAAGCATGACCCACACATATGCTGCCTACAAGGGACCCACCTCAAAACAAAAAACCTACACAGACTCAAAGTGAAGGGCTGGAAACAAATATTCCAAGCAAATGGACAGGAGAAAAATAAGCCAGGGTAGCAATACTCATATCAGACAAAATCAACTTCAAAAAAGAGCCATAAAAAGAGATTCAGAAGGTCACTTCACAATACTCAAGGGGAGAATCCATCAAGAAGACATAAACATTGTAAATATATATGCACCCAACATAGGAGCACCCAAATACATAAAGAAAATCTTGGAGGAGTTCAAGAAAGATACTGACAGCAACACAATTATAGTAGGGGATTTTAACACCCCACTGTCAAAAATGGACAGATCTTCCAAACAAAATATCAACAAAGATATTGTGGCATTGAACAATGCCCTAGATCAAATTGACTTAACTGATATATATAGAGAGCCCTTCATCCTAAAGAAACTAAATACACATTCTTTTCAAATGCACATGGAATATTTTCAAAGAGAGACCACATGATAGGACACAAGACAAGCCTCAACAAATTCAAGAAAATTGAAATCATACCAAGCATTTTCTTTGACCACAAGGGACTGAAACTAGAAACCAACCCCAAGAGGAAAAACCCAAAACACTCAAATTCATGGAGATTGAATACCATGCTATTAAACAATGAATGGGTCAAGAATGAAATTATGGAAGAAATCAAAAAGTTTCTGGAAACAAATGAAAATGAACTCATAACAATCCAAAACTTATGGGACACAGTGAAGGCAGTCCTCTGAGGGAAGTTCATAGTGATACAGGCCTACCTAAAAAAAGAAACATTTCAAACAAACAACCTAACCCTATGCCTACAAGAACTTGAGGAACAACAACAAAGACAGCCCAGAGCAAGTGGAAGGAAGGACATAATCAAGATCAGAGCAGAATTAAATGACATAGAGACTAAAAGCACAATTCTAAGGATCAATGAATCCAGGAGCTGGTTCTTTGAAAAGATAAACAAAATTGACAAGCCTTTAAGCAGGCTCATCAAGAACAAAAAGAGAGAGGACCCAAATAAACACAATCAGAAATGAAAGAGGAGAGATTACAACTGACACCACAGAAATACAAAGGATTGTAAGAAATTACCATGAAGAACTGTATGCCAAGAAATTTGAAAACCTAGGTGAAATGGGCAAATTTCTAGAAAAACATAATATTCCAAAATTTAATAAAGAAGAAGCAGAAAGCCTTTATAGACCAATAACAGCAGATGAAATTGAAGCAGTAATCAAAAAACTCCCAACACACAAAAGCCCTGGACCAGGCAGCTACACAGGAGAATTTTATAAAGCATTTAAGGAAGAGTTAACCCCTATCCTTCACAGACTATTTGAAAAAAAAAATCCAAAACGATGGAATACTCCCAAACTCTTTTTATGAAGCCAGCATCATCCTAATCCCAAAACCAGATAAAGACACAACAAAGAAAGAAAATTTCAGGCCAATATGGCTGATGAACACAGACACTAAAATCCTCAACAAAATATTGGCAAACCGCATCCAGCAATATGTTAAAAAGATCATACACCATGATCAAGTGGGATTCAGTTCAGGGATGCAAGGATGGTACAATATTCACAAATCAATAAACGTTATGCATCACATAAACAAAAGGAAAGACAAAAATCATATGATTATATTAATAGATATGAAAAAAGCACTTGATAAGGTACACCACCCATTGATGATAAAAACACTTAGCAAAGTGGGAACAGAGGGAGCATTCCTCAACATAACAAAGGCCATATACTAAAGACTGATAGCCAACATCATACTCAATGGACAAAAACTAAAACCTTTCACATTAAGATCAGGAACAAGACAAGGATGCCCGCTTTCACCTCTCCTATTCAACATAATATTGGAAGTCCTCACCACAGTAATCAGACAAGAAAAAGAAATAAAAGGCATCCAAATTGGAAAGGAGGAAGTAAAATTGTCATTGTTTGCAGATGACATGATAGTGTACATAGAAAAATCCTATAGACTCCATCAAAAAACTGCTCAACCTAATGAGTGAATTTGGGAAAACAACAGGATACAAAGTCAATATTTAGAAATCAAAGGCATTTTTGTACACCAGCAATGAAATATTGGAAACAGAAATCAGGAAAAAATGTCCCATTTGATATAGCAACAAGAAAAATAAAGTACCTAGGAATAAACCTAACCAAGGAGGTAAAAGACCTATACTCAGAAAACTATGCAACACTGAAGAAAGAAATTAAGGAAGACACAAACAAATGGAAGCATATACCATGCTCATGGATTAGAAGAATTAACATCATCAAAATATCCATACTACCCAAAGCGACTTACAGATTCAATCAATCCCTATTAAAGTACCAATGATATATTTCACAGATATAGAACAAACATTTCAGAAATTTATATGGAACCATAAACAACCCTAAATAGCTGCAGCAATTTTCAGAAAAAAGAACAAAATAAGAGAGATCACAATACCTGATATCAAACTATATTACAAGGCCACTGTAATCAAAGCAGCCTGGTATTGGCATAAGAACAGACACATAGACCAATGGAACAGAACAGAGAGCCCAGAAATAAACCCAAGTCTCTGAGGTCAATTAATGTTTGACAAAGGGGGCAGAACCATTAAATGGAGTAAAAGTAGCCTCTTCAACAAATGGTGTTGGGACATCTGGAGAGATACATGCAAAAAAATGAAACTCAATCACCAACTTGCACCATACACAAAAATAAATTCAATGTGAATAAAAGATTTAAATACAAGTCATGACACCATAAAAGTCTTAGAGGAAAACATTGGCAGGAAAATCTCAGACATTCTAAGCAGCAACATCTTCACTGATATGTCCCCTAAAGCAAGGGACATAAAAGAAAGAATAAATAAATGGGACCTCATGAAATTAAAAAGCTTCCACATACCTAAAGAAAATAGCATTAAAATGAGAACAGAACCAACTATACGGGAAAACATGTTTGCTAATGATACCTCGAACAAAGGTTTGATCTCCAAAATATATAAGAACTCACACAACTCCACTCCAGGAAGACAAAAAACCCAATTAAAAAAATGGGCAAAAGACTAGAACAGACACTTCTCCAAGGAGGACATACAGAGGATCCAGAGATATATGAAAAGATGCTCAGCATCACTAGCGATCAGACAGATGCAAATTAAAACCACAATGACATATTACTTCACACCAGTCAGAATGGCCATCATAACCAAATCAACAAACAAGTGTTGGAGAAGATGTGAAGCAAAGGGAACCCTAGCACACTGTTGGTGGGAATGCAGACTGGTGCAGCCACTATGGAAAACAGTATGGAATTTCCTCAGAAAACTAAAAATGGAACTGCCTTTTGACCCAGCAATTCCAGTGCTGGGATTATATCCTAAGAACCCTGAAACACCAATTCAAAAGAACTTATGCACCTCAATGTTCACAGCAGCACAATCTACAATAGCCAAGTGCTGGAAGCAACCTAAATGCCCATCAGTAAATAAGTGGATCAAAAATTTGTGGTACATTTACACCATGGAATACTACACAGCAGAGAGAAAGAAGGAGCTCCTTCCCTTTGTAACAGCATGGATGGAACTGGAGAGCATTATGCTAAGTAAAATAAGCCAGGCAGTGAGGGACAAATACCATATGATCTCACCTTTAACTGGAACATAATCCACAAAAGAAAAAAAGCAAACAAAATATAACCAGAGACATTGAAATTAAGAACAATCTGACAGTAACCAGAGGGGAGGTGGGAGGGGACAGTGGGGAGAAAGGTTTTCAGGAACTACTTACTATAAAGGACACATGGACAAAACCAAGGGTGGGGTGGAAGCAAGGGAGGGAGGTGTGTTTGGCTGTGGTGGGGGGAGTGGGGGGGAGGAAATGCAGACAACTATACTTGAACAACAATAAAATAATTTTAAAAAATAAATGGAGAGGTGTTCATGGGTAGGATAATTCAATATTGACATGTCAGCTCTTCACAATTTGACCTATTGATTTAATGCTATACAACCAATCAAAATCCCAGCAAGTTATTTTGATTTTAAAGTTTATATGGAGAAGAAAAGGATACAATAGCCAACATAATATTGAAGGAAAAAAACAGTTGGAAAACTGGCACTACCCCACTTCAAGACTTACTATAAAGATACAGTAATCAAGACAGTGTAGTACTGGCAAAAGAGTAGACAAATACACCCACAGAACAGAATAGAGAGCCTGGAAATAGACCCACATAAGTACTTCAACTAATCTTTAACAAAGCAACAGTCTTTTCAACAAATGGTGCTGGAACAACTTGATATCCATGTACAAAAAATATGATATGTATATATATATGTATATAGACACAGATCTTTTACCCTTCACATAAATTAACTTGAAATGGACCACACACCTAAATGTAAAATGCAAACAATAAAATTCTTAGAAGATAACATAGGAAAAATCCTAGGTGACCTTGGATATGGCAATTACTTTTTAGCTACACCACCAAAGACATGACCTGTGAAAGAAAGAAATGATAAACTGGAATTAAAATTAAAACTTCTGCTCTGAAAAATGCAATGTCAAGACAAAGAGAAGACAAGCCACCAAATGGGAGAAAATATGTGGAAAAACTAAGCATACTCTTATCATATGACCCAGCAATCACACTTCTTGGTATATACTCAAGCAGTTGAAAACTTATGTCCACAGATAAAAAAAAAAATGCACACTGATGTTTATAACAGCTTTATTCATAATTGCCAAAACTTGAAAGCAACCAAGATGTCCTTCAATACATGAATGGAATCATAAACCGCGGTCCATCCAGACAATGGGGTATTATTCAGTGTTAAAAAAAAAATGAACGACCAAGCCATGAAAAGACACAGAGGAAACTAAAAAACGTATTACTGAGTGGAAGAAGCCAATCTGAACAGGCTACCCCTGTGTATGATTCCAACCATTTGACATTATGGGGAAGGCAAAACTACAGCAACGGTAAAAAGATCAGTGATTGCCAGAGGTGAGAGAGAAGGCGGATGAATTAGTGGAGCACAGAGGATGTATAGGATTTATAGTCAAAATACTCTGCATGATGCTGTGATGGTAGATATATATATCCTTATACATTTGTACAAACCCACAGAATGTAAAATCCAAGAACAAACCCTAATGTAAAGTATGGTCTTTGAATGATAGTGATGTGTCAGTGCGGGTTCATTAACTGTGACAAATGTACTGCTCGTTTGCTGCAAACCTAAAACTGCTCTGAAAAATAAAGTTTATTAAATATTTTTATAAGCTATATAGCTAAGTTAAGAATGGGGAAAGTTAGTTGCTGCCTACTGAAGTCTTGTGAATACAAACCTAAATTGCTATAAATATGATTGCAAACTAAATATAAATATCAGAAGTAATTTTTTGAAAGAAGAGACATGTAATGTAAAAATAATAATGCTTTATAATGGAGTAATAATTCAGACCAACAGTCCTGATGGAAACAACTGAAAATTCCAGAAAGGTATTTACTAAATCTCTTTAAAGGCAGAGAAGGCCTGACAACAGACCAGAGAAGTAATAGGCCACATAGAAGTAAAGTTGGACACCCAGTCGGGGAAACAGAACAATAGAGCAGTCTTTGTTTTGGGGGTGTCTGTCCATCTCTGAAAACATGAGTTTCACTTTTGACATCGAACTTTAGTGCCTGAACTAGACAAGGGGGCAGATGTCACATCAACATTTATCCAGTGACCCTTCCCACATAAAGATCAGACCCCAAAAGATGGTGTCCTTCAAGACAAGGGTGAACTGGAAGTAAACAGTCCCTTACCACCACCCCGGAATACTAGTAGGGAAGTTGCTTTGGCACTGATCACAAAAACTTACCTGAGAAGTTTTAAACACAAGCAGCTCTTAAACAGATTTGCGGCTGAAATTCACATCATTTGGTTGGGGATAAAAATTAAAATTAAAATTAAAATTAAGAAAAAAAAAAAACCTTGTGGCGTAAATTTAATTTAACCTGGTTCTAGTCTGGTAGTTCCCCTAAGCATGCAGAAGTAAAACTAAGTCCTCTTTGAAGAGTGCACCCTCGTGCTATGCCTCAAACAGTCCCTAAAAATACCTATGAGGGCGGTGATATTCACACAGTCAAAAATAATAAAACAGTTAAAGGAATGAGAACCAGCAGAGACAACAAAAAGCAGACACAGATCCACAGAGATTTCAGGTACTAGAATGATCTGGCTACATAAAATACAATCACCCTTACCATATTCAAAGAATGAAGGACTGGTTTTAAATATCTGCGATAATTCTCTGCAAGGAAACTATAAAAATTATACCATATGTTTTCAAAATAAATAGAATATTTAGGAACTTCTTGGAATAAAAACAACGGATGGGTGGATGTAACAGCTGACAGACGTAATAGCTAAATAAAGAACTTGTGAATTAGGTAAGACAGAAGAAATGATTCAGCACATAGAACAGAGTCCCATCATGAAAATGGAGAGAGGATACGGGAGTGGCAATATTTGAAATTACAATAGCTAAGAATTTTCCAGGATTAATGAAAGACACCAATACACTGATTTAAGAAGCCAAATAAATCCTACAGATGAATAAAAAGAAATCCATACTCAGTTCCAACATATATAAACTGAAGAATATCAAATAAAAATTCTTTTGATCCAAGAAGACAGATTTCTTCAAAGGAGCAACGGTGATGGTGATAACCAACTTCCCAACATCAACAGCCGCACTCGGAAGTCACAAGGTCATTTCCAGGTACCTAAAGGAAGCCAGAATCCATCTAGAATTCCACTTCCGCCCCCCCCAAAAAATATTTTTTTAATGAGGGAGAAAAAAGCATCTTCAAAAAGTGAGAGAGAAAGAAAGGCATGTTCAGACCAACAATAACTGAGAATTCACCAGGAGCAGACCTCAACCAAAGGTAATTGTAACGGCTGTACTTCAGGTAGAAAGTAATCCCAGACAGAAGGACTAAAATTGAAGAAGAAATGAAGAACTCAGGATATGGTGAATATGAGGGTAAATTTAGTTACTGACTATCTAAAACAATATAATTGAATGCCTCAAGGAATAAAAAATAATTGAAATGGATGACAACGGTAATATACATACAAGTGTGGTCAAAAAACCTAAAATAGTCTTATGCTATCAGAGGAAGCTAAAGGTATCAGCTGACTTTACACTTTGGTCAATTAAGTACATATATAGTAATTTCTCAGGTAACCACCAAAGTAATACAGAGTAAATGTTTCCGAACTGGTTGAAAAAAAATTTTTTAATCCTCCATAAATCCAAACAAACGCAAGGAAGGAGAGTAAAAGAAACATAGAACAGAACCAACAAATAGTAACCACAAATAAGGTGGTAGATTTAAATGCAAACATATCACTAATTACAAGAAATACAACCGGACTTACTGCGCCAAACAAAATCACAGCTAGTCCATGCTGGATGGACATGGACAAGGGTGGGGGATTGACTGTGAGAGCGGGTAATGGGCTGGGCGGAGGAGGGCCAAGGAGGAAAAACTGGGATAACGGTCCTAGAATAACAATAAAAATAAGAAATAAAAGTAAGTAAAACCTCGCCTCTCCCAGCCGCACGGGACGGGGGACTGCAGGCAGCTACGGGCCGCAGGATCCGTGGGCAGAGAAGGGCACCAGCTCCGTGTTCCGCGCGCACGCGAAACACCGTGGGGTGCTGTGCATCCGCACACCGTGGCCTCCGCAGAGCTGCAGGGCTGGCTGCCTTGAAGGAACTGTTAAGGGTGTCATCCATGACCCAGGCTGCGGCGCACACCTAGCCAAGTGGGCTTCCGGTATCCGTGCCGGTTTGAGAAGTGGACAGAGCTGTTCATCGCCTGCAAAGGAATCCACCAGGCCCAGCTGATGATCGGCCATGTGCTCCCGGCGGGCACCACGCCGGATGGCACCACCCTGCGTTGTCTGGAGAAGCAGCCTGGTAACGGGGACAGGCTGGCCCGCACCTCCGGGAACTAGGCCACTGTCATCTTCCACAACCCCGAGACCAAAGAGACCCGAGTGAAGCGACCCTTAGCCCCGGGAAGGTCATTTCCTCAGCCAACAGCACTGGGGTCGGTGTGGTGGCCAGAGGTTGCCATATGGACAAGCCTATGCTGGAGGCCGTCCATGCCGACCACCACACACAGAGATGCCCTGCCAGACACAAAGTGGGTCTCAGCACTGCCCGCCAGAGTGCGCATGTGTGGGGAACCAAGACTGCGCAGGGGAAAGAGAACTAGGGCTGGGGGCCCAATAAAGCTTGTCCTCCGGCCAAAAAATACATACATACATACCCACCTACATACATACATAGCTCACTATATCATCTTGCAAGAATGTGTCAAAACCATTAGTATATAGAAAAATTAAGAATAAAAAATAGTGTTTATATAGGCATTTGCTTAATAATTATTTAACACCAAACATGTATTTTATGCATTTTCTTTAATATCACAATAAAACTTTCTAAAGTACTGTATATATTTAAATGTTTCTAATACTTAAAGGTAATCAGTAACATAATTTAAAAGAGGACATATTTTCCAAATCACTGAAGAATATAAAAGGATATAAAACATATTCCATATAGCTCAAGATAGAGAACAAATAAAAAGCAAAGAAGCATAAAAATGGGAAGCATAAAATAGGTGGCAAGTGTAAAAACAAATAAATCAATCATGAAATAAATATAAGGAGCTGAACTACCCTAGTAAAATAAAAACATTCTCCAAATGTACTACAAATTCAAGTCTTACTCTATGCTCCTACAAGAAATAGACATAAAGGAAAATAGCAAAAAAAAAATGGTGTGAAATAAAAGAATGAGTAAAGATTTTTCAGGTAAGTGAAAAACAATGAAGCACAGAAGTGACTGTTTAAATTCTAAAAAGCAAAATGCATTCAACAAAACATAAAATGTCACCTTATATTTATGAAAGTTACAATCCACAATGAAAATATAATAGTCATAAATGTTTATATGTCAAATAAATCAGTGTCAAGCTATAAAGAGCAAAAATTGTTGGAAACATACAGGAATGTTGATAAATGCATAACTGTAGAATACTTAAACACCATCCTTTCCTGATAGAGTAAGAAAATAAAAATCATTAAAGACAAGGGATATGAATAATAAAATTAATAGAGCTGAATTAATAGAAATGCATCAAACAGTGTATCCTATTATTACCAAATACACTTTCTTTTCATGTGTCCATGAGACATTTATAAAAGCTGATACTGAGCTACAAAGAAAACCCCAATAAGTCCCTAAGTGCGTATATAATTTAAGCAACATTCTCTGACAACATAGTGAAACTAGAAATTGATTAACAAAAATGTTTAGGTAAAAAAAATAGAAATTTAAAAACACTTTCCTAAATTAGATATCTCAAAGAGAGCAAATTCAAAATAAATAAACAGATATATAGATGTATGTATAAAGTGTTATTTATACTAGTGGAATATTTGAAGTAACTAAAACTCAACAACAGAGGTACAGAAAACTATATATTTTTATATAATATATAAAAAAGAAATATATATATACATAATGTACTTCCATTATGCAGTTGATAGGAAGTTTTACCAAGAATTTTAATGATATGAAAAAAAACTCAAGATGTAATATGAATGGTTAAAGAATGGTATTGAATTTTATACATATGCTATGTAACATAATAAATATTATAGACAACATCAAGTATACATATGTGCATGTTGTACGTTGCGGACTAAAGATTTGTGTCCTACAAAAACCGTATCTCAAAGCCCCAAACCATGATGTGGCTGCATTTGGAGATGGGTCCCGAAGGAAGGAACCTGTGTAACTTTCATAATTAGAGTAGAGATTGGATATGTAATCAGCAAAAGAAAGAAACAAGACTGTACTATTAATGGATAAGGCTGAATCGGTCCATCTTATACTGGGAAAAACTGCTTTTAGATTAGGAGGGACTACAAAGGGGCACAGTGAAACTATGGGGGTAATAAATATGTTCATTGTCTTGACTATGGTGACACTTTCACAGGAATATACATGTCAAAACTTATCAACTTGTATACTGCAAATATGTGCAGTTTATGGTTCCTTAATTTTTTAAAAATCTAAATGGCCTACCAGTGAGGAATCAGCCTGATCCGAATGAGAAGCTCTTGGACTCAAGCTGCCGGCCCCATGCACCACCCTATGCACTACCCCCACCACCCACCAGGAGGCGTCAATCCCGGTGGTGTGCTTTAAGCACCACCCTGACTACCCTCGGGTCTCTCTCAAATGAACTCTTTAGACAAAGATGTAAAATGAACATGAAGTTAAAAAATAAATTTACACTAAATATTTTTATTTGGGATCTTTCTGTTAACTCCTTTACCCAGGTAGCTGGAGAAAAGAATCTGTCGCTGCTGCGCATACAAGCATTTATTGACCACCTGCAGGGCTGGGTTCCCTGGGGCAGAGGGGTACAGGAGCAGGGACTAGATAACAATGACCAGAACACAGTCCTGCCCCAGGCTCAGTGTGTCTTGAGCTCGGCATTCTGACAGCTAAATCAACAGTGTAGTGGAAGTAAGAAAAATACCACATTACATAACCGAACTGTTCACTTTTTAAATAATGACGCTGTATCACATGGACAGGCAGAGACTGACACCAAAACGTAAATTAGTGAGCAGGGATATCAGCCTGCAAATGAGAGCCCAGGGCCCAGTGCAGAGAATGTAAATGGGGAAATCTCACAGGGAGGAAGTGGCAGAAAATAGGCCAAAAAGAACGTTAAATTTTTTTAAATAGGATACAGGTATGATCATACATATGCTTCAGAAAAATAAATCTAGAAGATGGATTGAAGTTGAGATGGGACTAGAGCCCAGCAGACAATTAGGAGGTTTCTGCAATTCAAAGTTGCTAATTAGAAAGAACATAAGCACCCTATGTTCATTGCAGCATTATTTACAGTCGCCAAGATATGGAAGCTGTCCAAGTGTCCATCAGTAGATGAATGGATAAAACAACTATGGGTCATTTACACAATGGAATACTACTCAGCTATACAAAAGAAGAAAACCTTACCCTTTGTGACAGTATGGATGGACCTGGAGAATATTATGCTAAGTGAAATAAGCCAGTCAGAAAATGACAAATACCAAGTGATCTCACTCCTATGTGGAATCTGATGCACAAAGTCAACTCACAAGCAAAACAGAGACAGACTCATAGACAGAGAGCAGGATGACAGTTAAGGGGGAGGAGGGCAGGGATGGAGGGATTGAGCAAAAAAGAAAATGGACTGATGGACATGAACAACAGTGTGGTGGTAGACGGGGGTTTGGGGGAAGGAGCATATAAGGGGACTAAATGGTAATGGAAAAAAATACAATAAAATTTTTTAAATAAATACAAATTTTTAAAAATCCTCTAAGACATGGCTAATGAAATCTGACCCTCCGGGAGGAAAAATTAATCATGTGGAAGTAAAAAACAACGTAACTTGGCTAGCTTCTCTGGATTCTTTTTAAGGAACAAATAAAAGGTTGAATTCATCTAATATTACAGTTAAGAACAAGTAATAAATTGTATTTAATAAATAAAGAGATACTTTGAATACCCTTAATGTTGGGAAAGATGGTCTCATGCTCACCCTCTCTGGACCCCCCCCCCCCACAGCTGCGTAGGAATGGGCCCGGGGCCTGGAACACTGCCTTGCTGAGACAAAGAGCCCCAGCAGCCTGCTGAACTGACCAACCTATTTCAGAGTCACTGTCTGTTCCTTGGCTCTGTTCAAGCATGGGTGTCATATGGCACTTGGCCAACCCCACTGCTATATCTATCCCCTGCGGGGAGGGGACAGAGTCCCTCTGCTCCAGCACAGGAGGGGCACACGTGAGCCAGTTGTCCTGCATGGGCTGTTGAGGAGGACCTGTTGGACACTGGGGGCCAACACCAACTATTAGAGCTGATCTTGTTCAGTTTTCTTTTCTATGCGAGTGAAGCACTGCTCCATCCAGGGCTGTGCTGTATCTTCCTTGGCATCTCCAATACCAAGACGCAATAGACAAAAGCGCTCGGTTATCTACTCTTTGTGACAGGTAACAGAGGCCATTGCTCATCGCTTCAAATCAATAATTTAACCAATCAGGGGATAAAAGGAAAGGAGAGGAGGAGAAAGGATAGCACAAAGTTGCTGGCCCAGTAGATGAAATAAGAAGAGTACTTGAGCCAAACCACTGAAATGAAAAATAGAGAGAAGGATACAGTTTTCAAAACTATTTAGAACATAATTTTGATGGGCTTAACAATATATTGAATATGAAATGCACTAACCTAGTCAATCACAGAGTCTTCTATGCCAGCTTCCCTTATGAAGGGGAACTAGCCAGTCCACCTCATTCAGGGGGATAACAAGTGATCATATTACATATCACACCAACCTGCTCCTCCTGTTACAGGTGATTCAAGTGGGATGAGCACCTGATGTAAGGGAAGCATTTCAATGGGCCAACAAGTACTCTGCAATATAGCCTAGTATCTGAAGATGAGCTAGGCCAATCTGATTCCTGATTTCAGAAATCCAAAAACACTGAGCACTGGCCAGGTGGCTGAGTTGGTTGGAGCATTGTCCCATACACCAAAAGATTGCTTTGGGTTCAATTCCCCATTAGGGCACATGCCTTGGTTACAGGTTTAATCCCTGGTCAGGGCACAGATGGGAGGCAACCAACTGATAATTCTCTCCTCTCTCTCTCTCTCCCCCCCGACCCTTTGTATCAAAAAAAAAAAAAATCAATGAAAACATATCCTCAGGTGAGGATTAACAAAAAAAAATTTTTTTAAAGAAATCCAAAACATTGAACATAGAAAAATTGGCAGTGACCAGTAGAATAAGAGACCGAAAGGACAGCAAGTTCAGGCTATATGAAGGAGGAAATAGTGTTGGAATCATGAGAGGGAGTGTGCAGCAAGCCAAAATTACAAGGATAATCTATGATGTAGAGAAGAGATAAAGGATGGGAAGAAAGAATAAGGAAGTTAACTGTCAGAAGTGAATGCAGGACAGATATTAGAGTCATTCATTAATGACCAAAAAGTTCCACGTACTGCAGATCCTGAGGTTTCTAGAACCACCTTGGGTCCAGATACACTCCACAGGAAGCCTAACTCACAGCCATTACATCCCACATCCATTTCTGCCCAAACAAACTCCCACTATTCAAGATAAACTGACTATTTCTGTCTTCATGGCAATGTAAAAGCATAACCAAAATAAGGAGGGTGAGAAGAAAGAGGATTCAAGGTTGACTGCCAGATTTTAGTGCAGGTGGACAGGTAAACGCTGGTGTCGTCAATTGAAATAGGAAATCCAGGAACATGAAAAAGGTTAGGAAGGAGAATGGTATATTCATCCTTGGCATCTTGGATTTGAGATGATTGTTATACTCTCAGGTAGAAGCATCCAGCACAGCTTGTTTTAGAGTTAAAATCCTGGCAAGAGATCTGGGCTAAACATGGAGAATTCATCCTCATCAGCATATGGTTAATAACAAAAATGGTGAATGTGAATGAAATCAATCAGGGCAAGTGTGTACAGTTAGAGGTACAGAGGGCTGGAGTTGAGCACCAATGGTAGTTGAAGAAAGGGGAGCCCCAGATGAGTGACAGGAGGATTGGTCAGAGATGTACAGAAAACAACGAGTGGGAAAACATAGTGTACACAGGTCAAAAGAATCAAGTTTCAAGGAGGATGCAATCTGAAGTGTTAAATGCAAGAAGAAAGTTAATAAGACAAGAACTAAATAGAGTCCACCGGGTTTGGATATTAGAAAACTATAAGAAAAATACTTTTAATGAAGATGTAAAGATGGAAGAAAGATTATGATAAATTGCAACAAGTATGAGACCACGTCAAAATGTCACAGGAAGGACTTGTGATTAAGGTAATGGGGCCAGCATCTTAAGAGACCTCCCCTATAAACTCTAAACCTAGGGGGAGATGTGTACATGTGTGTCTCCTATAAACTGATTAAAAATTAAAATCTTAGAGATTACAATTCTCTTTGAAAACAGAGTAGAGGCTAAAGTGGGCTAAAGTCATGAGATCACTAGGTCCTCAGTGCAACAGGGCAAGAAATGAGCACTGGGGGCTGGGATTTCAATCCTATAGGAAAAGAAAAGAATTCAATATGCCTCCAAGATGACAAAGTACAGTAGCCTGCCTCCCTGCACGAAGCTAAGAACTGGAACTGTGTGTGTGCCCACCTACAAAGGGAAGCTTGAAATGTGGTTAGAATGTGCTTCTTTTTTATGTTGTATAGGTAATGAGAAAAAAAAGTTTGAAAATTAAAGGATAAAAACAGATATGCCAGCTATCAGTTAAATATGGTCATTTGAACCCATAAATTTACCTCTTCTCCTTCCCAATGTCCCAATAGAATGAGAATAAAGGATTTAAAATGCTATAAACCCTCAAGGACAAAGAGAGTGGAAGATGAAAGATGGCACTAAGTGATAAATGATAGAGAAGAGGAAAAGGCATTAACAGACCCAAGAAACCTGAAAAGCAAGTGCATGCACAGGAGGATGTAGTGTCAGCCCTGAGAAGCCCTCATGCTCTGTAGCACCAGAAGCTATGGATGGCAGGTGTGGGACTGAAAAGGGTGACTAAGTGAAAGTGAAAAGGTAGATCTCAAGTACTCCTTCCCCTCTTTCAGAGCCAAGCAACAACCCTAGGATGAGATGGATGGTTCATTCTATGATAAAACCAAGTCGAAGGGACTCCATATCAAGGATTCCAAGCCAACAAAAAAGTGGTGAACAGATGCCTAATTAAAATCAAGATGTGGTGAACGTGAGACTCCTAGCCTCCTTTCATTGCTTTGCTCCAAAATATAATCCTAGGTAAACAGATTCCACATAGGAAGTTGGTGAATTCTCTGAGGACACTGATAGTCCCAAGAGAACAGGCCCATAGATACTGATACTTGGGAGTTTCAAAGTAAAGCAGCAGGATTCTTGCTTGACCACACCCCAATGATACACATCAGTTAACAAGTACCACCCACAATGGGGCTCTCCTAAGTGCTCCACTCTTATAGGAAGGGTCAACCAAGGGCATCAAGATTTTTTAAGAAATCCTCCAGGATGAAAAAGGAAACCAAATGAAACAGAAAAATAAGAAAATGAAAGCAATGAGGATAAAATTTTTAAACTGTAATATTTTTCAGAGAAAGAAGAGATTGTCATCTAAACATGACATATGACTAGACAGGTTGCCATAAAAGGGAATGGTAAGAAAATAATTAGAAGGTCTTGAAATTTTAAAAAATATTTGGTAGCTGAAATAAGAGAAATCCAACAGAAAGGATGAAAGATAATGTTAGGATCTTGTCCAAAAAGACAAAGAAATAGGAGGTAAGATTAATCCAGGAGACTGTACATGAAAATGTCCAGAAAGAGAGAACAGAAAATCAGAGGGTATAAAGCTATTTTTTAAAAGTAATATTTTTGAATTTGCCAAAATAAAGAAGTTTCCAGATTGAAAGTTACAACCAGTGTATTATAAAGATGTTAAAAAACTACCAATGTATGGAATTTTTAAATCTTAAGACTATCAAAGCTCAAAGAAAATGCCTCAAAAGCCTAAATGAAGGAGGGAAAAATAGATCACATGCAGTCTATCTAGAATCAGCTTCACTGGAAGCTAAAATACAACAAAACAGTGTCTTCATAAGTCCAAGGAAAAATTATTTCAGTCTAGAACCTATAACTGAACAAATTATCAATCAAGTGTAGTAAAAGAATAGAATGAAGATAATTTACTTTCCACTCATGCTTCTCAGAATAGTCAAACAAGGTACCTTTCAAAATGAGGAAGAAAACAAGAAAGGGATAGATAACATGTAGGAAAGAAAGGATCTTACTCAGGATGGAGGTAGGGAAAAATAAAAGCAGCTGCTCAGCAGAACTAGAAAGCAGCTAGTGCAGAAGGAGCAGGAGAGGAAGGAATCCAGAGAAGGGGAAGAAAGACCAGATATGTATTATCTGATGGGTTTCACTACCTGTAAAGGATTTTACAACTTTGGGAGTGTTTAGGTAGGATCAGTGATATGTAGCATAGACAACTGAGTAAATAATAATGCAATTATATATGTAGCAACATGAATTATTTTCAAGAATAAAATATTAAAAAGCAAGTCATAGAATGTAGGATGTAATAACTTTTATTATTTTGTATATAAGTACCTAAAACACAAAAATGCTACCTATTATTCATTGAAATACATAAATGGAGGTTAAATCATTAAAAATGGACTAGAATGATGTAAAATTTTATCATTTGATTTTCCTCTGATTAATAAATAAGAAAATAGGACTGAGGATCAAGGACAGAGAATTTCTACTTAATCTGTGTGTTTTATGTATTTCATTAATTATGAGACACAATAAAATATAATGGTTGTTAGCTCAAATTTTGCAGCCAGATTCTCTAAATTCATATTCTTGGTCTACTTACTAATCAAATGACCTTGAACATACAACTTTATCACTGTACTACTCATTAGCTTCATTTACACAACAGTATCATTCATTGTACTGAAGTCATGGAATTATTGTGAGAATTAAATGAATCGATATATGTTTAAAAAATTAGAATAATGCCTACTGCAAGGGAAGTATATTTATTATATAGTTAATTATTTGGAAAAAAGATTTGAATCAAATTAATGATATTCAGTTCTAGTGTTGTATATATAGAGATTTGTAATATGAGTCCATATATTTCTGGATGATTTTTACTCAAAAAATTTTAAAAGATATGTACAATTTAGCTAAAAGGAGAAAATATAAATATTTAAGCCCCCCCCAAAAAAAGGCGATAAAATATTGTTCTAAAAGTTTAGATGAAAACCATTTTTCACCAGGATACAATGACTGAGTCTAGATGTACCTTCTACTCTAGACAACTAGAAAATTGAACTAAGGATACGAAACAATGGTTTTTCAGACACTGGACAAAAAGAAACAGAAGGGAAGATTCCCTGGGAAAAGAGAAACAAATAAAGTGAGTCCTATGATTGCCCCAGATTGTTGCCTAGAGATAGTTTCCAGACTGTAGAACAGAGAAGTGACATTTAAAATGAGCCCAGCATTTTCTCTGAGATGAGGAGAGTGAGACTGAGTTCAGGGAGACCAAAGGTGTTAGAGTTTAGATGAAAACACACCGGGGGGGGGGGGGGGTAGTAGCTGCACAGAGAAAGAGAACCAGAGATCTACAGGTGGCAGTTCTCAAAACTTTGACTGAAGCGTGATCCACACATACAGGACCTGAAACTCTGCAAAGAAGTAAGTAGGCCAAACAACTTCAGAGTTCGCATTGGGTTACAAATAGTCCATATCATCACTAGTAATGGCAAGGAGATTTCAGAATATACGAGGCGTCAGAAAGAGCATTTAGAAGGTATCTCCTTTTGTAGTGAGGCTAACTAACTCTAGATTAAAGACAGATATGAATCACTCCTGATAAAGCATAAAACTAAACCTTAATAGGGTTGAACTAACTTCAAATAACGTAATCATGTGTCAGAGGAAAGCCCAACACCTTCTAAAGCACTATAGCAAAATCCAGTAGTCAACACCATAAAATTGATGAGGTCTGGCCTCCAAAATTGTCAAGCATATAAAGAAGGAAAATATGAGCCATAACCAAGAGAAAAAGCAATCATTAGAAATGTACCCAGAAATTACAAAATTGACAGAATTATCAGACAAGAATCAGAACACTTAGTATAAATATATTCCATATGTATAAGAAT